>JARHVA010000894.1:1077500-1095000 GCA_037957365.1 Torreya grandis
CTATTTGGTAGGGCAACCTCACTGTTTTTAACAATTTCACCATTTGACTTGGTAACCTTACCATTTGACCAATGATTTTCATTGAAACTGGTGAGGTTTTTTATTCATCCACAACCTTACATTTTAGCCCGTGACCCTGCTAAAGTCCCCAACGATCCTATCATTTTCATTTTTGTTGGGTGAATATTTTGTCACCAACTAACTGATGGGCAAAATAGGTCACTTCAACCACAACATAAGGAAATTGGTCGGCCAAGTGTGCAGGTTTACCACATCAAAAGGGGACAAATCTCTCCTCTCATCAAGGGGAGGTTCCCTATGAATATGAGGAGCTATATATATATATATATATATATATATATATATATATATATATATATATATAAATAAAATAACACTCAGGGGTAGGACAACACCATCCATCTCTTTTTTTTTAGAGAATGATGTTCACAGTTCAAGGGAGAAATCTTGGTGAAATTACTAGAGGCACTTCTCTTCTTTCAAAAATGTTCTTCAACAAATAGTAGGAATCCTGTCTGGTAGTAAAAGTAACTAGAACAGGGTGTAATAACCATCAGACTGAGATGCAGCACAGTCTCCACCTCAACTGCCAAAGAGTGAAATATGAAGGATAATGGGGGCACAAAGTCATCTCAAGATTATTTACATAGAAAGAAACTAAAAATACACACACTAAAGACAATTGTGGCAGCATAAAGTCTCTCCATAGTTGGCTTCAGGACACCTTCCTGATTACTTCCACTAGTTATGCTTATTTCATTAAAATGGACAAGAATGCATTTAGGAAATAGACATAAGAACAATATCCTAAAATGACACAAGCTATAACAGCACAAAGTCTGAAAATAACCTGCTTTCTCATTCAAATAAATAAATATGATTAACAATCTGAGCTAAAAGTCTCAGTAATCACCTTTCAATTTTGGTAGAGTTTTTGCTTCTATAACAAAAAGATCCCTTTGCATAAGATAAGTGATTAAAATATATAGCAGCCAAGAAAGGCTTGGCACTTTTTTTCATGGAATGGCCCATGTTGCATTCAATGCCTTGAATGCATTTTTAGTTCTATCAAGGGGCCATGCTAGAACAGGGCATCGGCCTTGACTTTGGTGTATAGAAACATCTCGAGTGTCTTCTCCTCAACATGGGTTGTCTAGTCATCTTCCTGATATCTGCACAGCTGTCTACTTCACCTTTACTCCCTAGAGAAAAATAGGCCATGTCCTTGATTTGTTTGTGCACTCATATGCCTACTTGGTGGACTGTTTCACCTACTAAAATAACTCCTGAACAGATATTTTTGGTCTTTTTGCATTATTCTCTCTTTCCTTAACGTATTTTGTCTCTTCCTCATGATTTGAGCCCTCAGGATATCTCTTTTCCTTTCTACAGGCTCTTTTGGCTTTCTCTTCAGTTGGTCACTTAGTTTGTTTTCAGGTTCCACACCACATTTGAAAATCAACAGATATTTTATTACCCTGAATGTAACGTATGTGGGGACGTCATTGGTCATTGGTCACTTGAATCACTTTAAACCATGAACCTTTGAACTATGAGAGTTCATTGGTTCATTGGTTCATCGGTTTGGGTAGTCTTATCAGCTCCTTGGTTCCATCACTTCTTTGGTTCATTCACTTTCCTAGTTCATTCGCCTTCTTGCCTCTTCGATTGAAGCTTCCTTGAACCTTTGAACCATTTTGGTTCAAGGTTCAACAGTTCAACAGTTCATTCTTTACTCTTCGAAGCCTTCTTTTCTTTTAAGTCTTTTGAAACTATGAAATTCCTTTGGCTTTATGTCTTTGGAACCACCCGAAGGGAAGGTGTCCCTTCGGGCCTTGAGAAAGGTCCATTTCGTGGTCACCGAGAGTCCCCCGCAAGGGTACCTACCCTTTGGGGTCCTTTGGGCGGCCTTCTTCTTCAAATCCTTTGGACAATATGTCTGAAGGAAAACTTTCCTTTACTATTGCCACTTTTTGTTGGGCCCTTGTGTTAGGTTGTGGAGCTAAAAGCTTCACCAAGATGCAAACAGGAGGAGTTGCGGAGGTTGCAGAGAGTTGTAGAATGAGTTACAGGGCAACCGACGTCAGTCTGATCAACCGACGTTGGTCAGATAGCAGTGCAGAAGCAACCGACGTCGATTGCAAGTTAGCCGACATCGGTTAGGAGGAGCCGATGTTGGCAACCTGTGTGTGAGCATGCAGTTTGCATGCAGATTCCGGAGAGTCTATTTTTGGACTATCAGTTTGCATGTTAAAGGCTAATTATAGTCTTAGAGTTGCGAGTCTAATTATTGTAATTAAGAATGTCTAATTATTGTATGCATGAGATCTATATAATAGACTCATGGGTTGTATTGTAAATTAGTGCTAGAGAGTAAGAGAGCAAAATAAGCTCCTTCTGAGAGAAGAGAGCAATGGTGTGTTCCTCCTAGTGCCACAGTACCAAGTGTGGGTGCTGGTTTGGAGAATTAGATGGGTTCTTCGTATATGTATGATCTTCGTCAGTAGGTGTGCAGGACCACGTTTGGAGATCTACAATGGTGAGTAAGGTCTGGAGATTTATAGGTGGCAGCAAAGAGCAGGGAGATCTACTTGGAGTACAGTTGTGTGCTTGGTGTATTGGCAGCATGTTACTGACTGGTGGAGGTGAACATCAATTCTATATTGGAGTTGATTGTTGAGACCGCGTGAGAGAGAGGGAAGAAGTCCTTGAGGTGTGGCAAGCCTTTGAGGTGGAAGAAGAAGTGGCATCTTATTTATTGTATTTTCTTCTGAGTGATTATTAATACAATTGTGTATTGTCTCTCATATCCTGTGTTGTTTCATATTTCTAGTTACTTATCATTCTGGTTAAATTTCGTGTTTAGTTGCTAATACAAGAGGTAATCATATATACTCTTATTGTGGAGAGTAGGATCTTGACAGTTGGTATCAGAGCAGGTTGAGCAGGTTGACCAGGTTGGTACCAACTTGACAGTTGGTATCAGAGCTTTTGGTTGGGTTGACTAACAGGTGGTTTCAAATCTGGTTAGTGTTTGTTGATTATAGGTCACTCTCAGGGGTTTCATATTGAGTGGGAGTATAGCAATGGTAGAAAAAAGTAAGCTACGAATGGAGAAACTGAATAGCACGAATGGTCTGATTGATGGAAAAAAAGAGCAGGTAAAGAAAGATTGTTGGTTGGTAGAAGATCAGCGTGTAGAAGCAGATGTTGCAGGTGTTGTTGCATAGGTTGCTCTAGATAAAGTAGAATCTGTGTTTACAGATTCTTTTGCCTCTTTCCATGCAGCCTGAAATAGAGCATCTTTTCATGGGTATGTCTTTGGAGACTTTAGAGAGATTTATTTAGGGGTTGGTGAGCCTTGTCAGATTATTGATGAAGGGGAAGTGAATCTAAAATTGTAGACGGGTAACACACATGTGTTGAAGAAGGTCATGCAGGTTCCAGTCTTGGAGATGAGTCTAATTTCTTCAAGAAAGTTAGGTGATGAGAGATACACAGTAACTCTCACAACGGATGCACTTGAATTAGACAGTGGTAAGAAAGTAGGTATCCTTTATCTATCTACTTATATTACTGATTCACCTTTTGTTGTAGAGATGTGGCTTTGTAGGCTTGGTCACATATGTAGGAGGGGAATGAAAGTTTTTAAGCGGAGGTCAGATATCTTTGACAAACTTAAGAACTGGAAAGTCTTGGTTTTCATGGAGGAGATGGTGGACAGAGATCAGCTGAGGAGACTAAATTATTTTGAGTAGGGTTGTGTTAATTTGAATAAGGTTTTGACCCAAAAGGAGCTCACAGGCAAAAAGGTCATCACTCACAGGCAAACATAGGTACCGGCATCGGTTAGATAGTAACTAACGTCGACAACAGGAAGACTGACATTGGTCAGATAGGAACCGACATCGGCAGAATTGATACCGGCGTCAGCTAGGTAAACGACATCGGTAGTCAGGGTCAGTGTAGGGAACTGACATCAGTCGGATGCAGACTGAGAGATGGCCGAGATCGATCACTGAAACGGATGTTGGGCGGACAGTAAGCTGTCAAGGAGTCTCAAACACCCATATGGAGGTCAAAAAAGGTAAGTGAACCTCATATTCGTTGTTCACCTTCTTACTAGTTGCTTAATGATGGTCGAGAACCAGGAAGATGTGAAGAGGCAATGCAGGTAGAATTCAGAAATAGTGGGAGCTTGGCATGGATGAGGAGTGTGAGTCCTTGGAAAAAAACCAAACAAGAGTTTGTTGGTGGAGTTGTCAGCTGGAAGAAAGCACTAAAAGACGGATGGATTCTCAAGTTGAAGAAGAGAGTGGATGGATACGTGAGATGGAAGGCTAAGGTATATGGTCTTGAGGAAGCTGCAGGACAGTGGTACAGGTTTTGACAGGTGGATGACAAAGCAGGGCTTCAGTCAATGTCAGTGTAACCATTATGTTTGTCTTACTAGGTGGATGATGAGTCGTGACATTATCCTGTTACTGTATGTGGATGGTATGCTTGGAGTAGGTTCGTACATACAGGGATTTGCTGAGCTAAGGGTAAGGTTAGTTCAGAGGTATGTCAGGAAGAATTTGGGAGCAGCGAAATTCTTTGGCATAAGAGACATGGAGATTTTGTCTCCAATGGGAGCTAATGTGAAGAAGGTGTTGACGAGGTTCAATATGCAGGATGCAGAATTTGAAAGCACACCAAGGGCTGGACAGTTCAAGCAGAGCTTAGAATAGTGTTCGAAATCACATGAGGTCTGGTGTAGACCTGAGTTTTTCCAAGCAACGGGAGTTGTCAGAAAGTTTGGAGCCAATTCGAGGAAGGTGGTTTCTTAGGTATCTGAGAGGGACCAGCAGCAGGGATTCATGTTATGCAGGGTCAAGGTCTTCACTACATGGGTTTGTAGGTTTGGATGTGGCAGGTTACTTCGATGACAAGAAATGCATCACAGGGTGTGTGGTGGTTGGACTTCAGGAATGATCTTGAAGAGGGATACAAGCTAGAGAATAAATTAGACGGTGTATAGGTACAGGTATAGGTGCAGCTGTTTATCTCCAAGTGGGAGATTTTTAGGTTGTGGAGCTAAAAGCTTCACCAAGATGCAAACAGGAGGAGTTGCAGAGGTTGCGAAGAGTTGTAGGGCAACTGACATTGGTCTGATCAATCAACATCAGTCAGATAGCAGTGCAAAAGTAATCGACATCGGTTATAAGTTGGCCGACATCAGTCAGGAGGAGCCGACGTCGGCAACCTATGTGTGAGCATACAGTTTGCATGCAAATTTTGGAGAGTCTATTTTTGGACTGTCAATTTGCATGTTAAAGGCTAATTATAGTCTTAGAGTTGTGAGTCTAATTATTGTAATTAAGAATGTCTAATTATTATATGCATGAGATCTATATAATAGACTCATGGGTTGTATTGTAAATTAGTGCGAGAGAGTAAGAGAGCAAAATAAGCTCCTTCTGAGAGAAGAGAGCAATGGTGTGTTCCTCCTAGTGCCACAGTACCAAGTGTGGGTGTTGGTTTGGAGAATCAAATGGGTTCTTCGTATATGTATGATCTTGGTCAGCAGGTGTGTAGGACCACATTTGGAGATCTACAATGGTGAGTAAGGTCTGGTGATTTGCAGGTGGCAGCAAAGAGCAGGGAGATCTACTTGGAGTACGGTTGTGTGCTTGGTGTACTGGCAGCATGTTATTGACTGGTGGAGGTGAACATCAATTTTGTATTGGAGTTGATTGTTGGGACCGCGTGAGAGAGAGGGAAGAAGTCCTTGAGGTGTGGCAAGCCTTTGAGGTGGAAGAAGAAGTGGCATCTTCTTTATTGTATTTTCTTCTGAGTGATTATTAATACAATTATGTATTGTCTCTCATATCCTGTGTTGTTTCATATTTCTAGTTACTTATCATTCTGGTTAAATTCCATGTTTAGTTGCTAATACAAGAGGTAATCATATATACTCTTATTGTGGAGAGTAGGATCCTGACACCTTGAATATTCTTTCGGATAAAATGTCTGAAGGAATTCCTTCAGACATTTCGTCTGAAAGATTTCACTTGTAAAATTTCACTGTAGAAAATCTTTTTGAAAGATATCTTTTTGTTCCTTTTGCCCTCCACAAGGGCACTTGTCCTTCGGGCTTTGGGACACCTTCCTTTGAACCTTCCTATTGAACTGACCGATTGAACCAACAATGGTTCAACGGTTCAACGGTTTAATGGTTTAATATTGTGTTCTACACATTCAATTAATCGCTTGAACTAACCGCTTTGAACCAATCTCATTGAACCTTTGAAATTTGAACTCTTTTAGTTCAAGGTTCAACGATTCAACGGTTCAATCTTTCTTCTTTTCGTTAAGTCTTTTGAAGCTGTTGAAGTTGTCAAAGTGGTTAAACTTTGAACTTTTGTCGAAGTGCTTAACTCTTTAAGTTTGCTGATGTCATTGAACCTTTAAACTATTGAAACTTTGAACCTTCGGAGGTGGGGTTCAATGGTTCAATGGTTCATTCCATTTGTTTGAAGCCTGCCGATGGACCTTTTGGTTGAACTGAGGCGTTGAACCAACTATAAAATTGCCTAAGTGTTGGGAACTTGTTTCTTTGTGAGAGCTCCCCTATTTAAGTCGTTGAACCTGTGAGTCCCTTAGCTGAAAAATCTTGAACAATGAATAATTTGAATACTCAGAACATTTTTGAGAAGGGAAGAGAGAATTTTAGCCTGTAGGACCAAAATAGTTGATATGTTGTCCCCAATGGCATACTTGAATGCTGGCTCCAGTTGGAGAACTTTCATTGATTATAAATATAACTGAAGGGAGTAGAAACCAGAATATTAGTGCCTTTAAGTATGCCATTGGGCTACGGAGTCATGTTACCCAAAAAAGAAAGGTGCCAAAAACTAAAATAAAAAGTACAAAATAGAACTAAAGACCATACAAATATATATATGTACAATTGATGTCACCTGATACTTCAAGGATTGAAGTGCTTCAGATGATGTCCATTGTGAGGCAGAGAAAAGGGCGTGCCATCTTGATACTTCAACAGGAAATAGTTTTCACCATTGAGCCGATGGATAGTAAACGGGCATCTCCATAAGGAATCAAATTTTCCATGCATTCCCTTTGGTTCTCTTCTCTTGTCCCATAATAGGACTTGATCTCCAATCTGAAAATCATGGGTTTTTTCTTTCTGGTCAAAGAGCTTCTTTACCAAACTTTGATGCGCAACAATTCAGTCCACCACCATAGTTTGCTGCTCATCTAGCTCAGTCAGGCACATGATCTTTTTGTCGATGGAGCTTTCATATGTTTGATCTTTGACCGCCTTTGCCAATTTCAAGGCTAGCAATTTCAGGGTGATTGATATATTTGCATTAAGACCATACAGAAGTTGGAAAGGTGACATACCTATCACCCTCTTGGGTGTAATTCTGTCTGCTTATAAAGCATCAACCAATGCTTTATGCCATGTTCGTTGGTCGTCATCCTCCAGCTTCCTAATGATGGTTACCAAGTTCTTGTTTCTTGATTCTGCTGGCCATTTCTTTATGGAAAATAATCAGAGGAGTGGGAGAGGGTAATCTCATAGTAAAAATAAAATTGAGTAATCTCATGAGAAGAGAAATAGGTTGCATTGTATGTCACAATCTTGGTTGGGACCCCAAACCTAGAAATGATATTTTCTTTGAGGAAATTGAATACCACTTCCAAAGTAGCATGCTTGGATAGAATAGCTTCCACCCATTTGGTAAAGTAATCCGTGGTTGTGAGAACATAATCATGTCTAGCACTTGAAGATGGGTTTACAACACCAATAAAATTGATTCTCTATTGTTGAAATGGCTCTTCTATTACCACTGGCTTAAGAGGTAGAGCAGCTAACTTAAGTCTTCCAACAAACTGTTGGCATAGTTCACATCTTCGTACCTATTTGTATGCATCCTGAAATAGAGTAGGCTAGTAATATCTGGCTCGCAGAATCTTATGGGCAATTACAGGAGTAGAAAAATGTCTTCCACAGGCCAAATTATAAAAAGACTTTAAAAGTTAGTTCTGCTGCTCTTTATCCACGCAACGAAGGAACACTCCATCAAGGTTTCTCTTATACAGGCTGTTGTCCCATAGGACAAAATTGGTAGCTTTTAATTTTACAGTCCTCTTTTTTTTACGAGACAGGTGAGCAGGATACTCATCATAAGTAAAAAAATGAGTAATACTTGAATACCACTCATTCATGGTGGAGACAAAGAGAATTGTTGGCGTGTCTTCAATTTTTGCTTCTCCATGCTCTGTTCCTTCTGGTTTGTTATCAGCAATCAATTGGCAGAGGCCCCTTCCCCACACAAGCTTCATTGGTTTGATAACAAGATCAAACCCTTAGATTCTAGCAATCTAATTGCTCTTTTTGGTTCCAAACTCCTACTGAGTTAATATGGATTTGACTATGGTATCAGGAACCAGGGCAATAGTGTGTGAATTCAAGATGTAAAAATGAAAGTGCTTTACTGCCTTTACTAATGCATAAGCATGCTTCTCCATATTTGAATATTTTAGTTCATGAGCTTTGAGAGGATAGCTCATGAAGCATATAGGAGATTCCACACCTTCTTGGTTTTGTTGAACCAGAATTGCTGAAAGTGTGTGCTCAGAAGCATAACTATATATTGTGAAATCTTAGGCATAATCTAGACAAACCAGAATTGGGGCATGGGCAATAGCTGTCTTAATGTCTCAAAATACCAATTTATCTTCTTCAGTCTAGCTAAAAGCGGCCTCTCCCTTCATCATGTTCATAATGTGATGAGTATTTTCAGCGAACTTAGGAATGAACCTTCATAAAAAATTCACCTTTTCAAAGAAAGAGTGAGCTGCAGTCTTACTTGTGGGCAGGGTAAGCTCTTGGATAGATTTGACTCTTTCTAAGTCAATCTTTATGCTTTCTCAGGATAAAATGTGTCTGAGATGTTTCCCTTCTGTTACTCTAAAAATAGACTTCTTGGGATTTAGAGAAATGCCATTCTGATGATATCATTCTAGCACTTGGTGCAAATGGCACACATGATCAAGATGATGATTGGAAAAGACTATTAAATCATCAAGGTACACCACAATGAACTTACCTATTTCATTTTTAAAAGCAAGATCCATTGCTCTCTGGAAGGTGGCGCCATCATTTATTAGTCCAAATGGCATTCTTTGATATGCAAAGGTGCCCCAAGACATGGTGAAGCAGTCTTATGCTAGTTTGCTTCACTGACTTTTACTTGATTGTACTCTGAGAAACTGTCTAGCATTAATAACATCTATGAACCAGTCACCGTATGAAGGACTTGATCCATGATGGGTAGAGGGTAGTTATCCTTTAAAGATGACTTATTCAAATTTATAAAATCTACGTAAAGGTAAATTTCACCATTTTTTTCCTCACAGAGACTATGTTTGCAATCCATGTGGAATGATGGATTAAGAAAATTATCCTGACATTCAACATTTTTTGTATTTCAGACAGAATAGTACCTGATATTTTTGGATTATACTACCTAGATTTTTGCTTGTAAGGCATCGAATCACTCTTGAGAGGGATTTCATGGCAAATTTATTCAATCATGAGTGACTTGAGATCATCATAGGAATATGCTAGGACATCCATGTACTGGCAGAGCAGAGTAGTAAATTTGAGTCTCTCCTCCCTAGTGTAGCACTTCCCAATATTCATCATCTTAGGATTTTTCTTAGTACCCAAATTTATCTGATCAAACTCCTAAGAGGAGCTTGAATCCATTTGTTGTTTGATGAACTTGTCGTGCTTGTCAAATAGTTTTTCAAAGGAAACCAGTCCTTTTGAGATTTTATTCCCTCTGAGTTGTAGGAATTTTTCACCTGTGTCTGAACTTGATTCAGGGGTTGGTTCAAGTTCCTTAGGCTCAATGCCTTTGAAGTGAAGCTGTTTAAAGCTATCTTTTTGTTCTAAAAAGTTAATGATTTGGTTGTCACCATTAAACACTTGCCAATGATTGGCATTGTCAGGCACACTTGGTCGAAATATCAATTCAATAGTGTACCTATCTCCCTTAAAATATAGATGAAGAACCAGAAGAGTTGCCAAAATAGCCAATGCATCAGCTCGGTCATTGAATTCTCTAAGTATTGTAGAGATGCAAAAAGCATCAAAACTTTCAATTTGATCCCAAACCAGATTGCGATAGTGGCATAATCTCTCATTTTTTGTCTAGTATAGGTTTTTGATCTGGCAAACCACTAGCTTAGCATCTCCTTTTGCATGAAGGAGTTTGATGCCCTTGTCTTAAGCAGCCTTCAACTCGAGTATCAGAGATTTGTACTCGACAGTGTTGTTGGTGTTGATAAACTGTAATTTGTATGAAGAAGGAAAAATATCTCCTTTAAGAGATATCAACACAATCTCAGCTCCTAAACCAATAGAAAAATAGCTGCCATCGAATTCCAGAATCTAGACATCATCAAAAATTGGTTTTTCTTTAGAATTCTCTTTGTGTGGAGGGGAGGATCCTTTTGGACTTGCACTGTGCTCTCTCATGTCTTTTGTTGTTTTATCTAAACCAATTTTTAGATTATCATTTTTAGAAGTTTCATTAGCTAAGACAAGAGCATCCTCTATAGTCAGGAAGTAATTACCCATGCCTAAAGACTCAAATAAAATTTGAGCTTCAAGCGTTGATGTTTGAGTGACCACATATTTTGCCTCCTCATGGATCAATCTCTACATGACACCTTTAATCGAGATCCTTACTTCAGACAGGTCCATGCTCAACTCACCATCAACATCCTTGCAAAAATTTCACCCAAAAAGGATGCCATATGAGGCTAAGACGTCAGCCACCAGGACTGTCATTTTAATTTTCTTATCAAAGAATGTTGTAAATGCAAATTGGGCATCCTTGATTTATCCCAGCAATGGCAATTATTTGTTCTCTATAGAGAAACATCTCCAAATGTCTTGGTCAGTGTGAGGCCAAGAGATTTAGCTACTTTGGTGGGTATGACATTGTCAGATGCACCTGAGTCTATGATACAATTATTCAGTTGGTATCTATTTATCAGTAGGGAGACATAAAATGGTTCCATCCTCCCAAGAGCAGTAGGAGGAGCAATGACAAGGTTATTCTAAGTGGATGTGGGAGTCACCTTTGGAGCAATTGGTTCTACATGGATGATTTTATTCTTTACACATTGAACCAACTTATCCAATTGTTCAGGGTTGGATTGTAGGAATTCAAATTCAGACATTTGAATTTTAGTTTTATTAACATGGTCGACTATGTCAAGTGATTGAAATGAATTAGAAATAAGAAAAGACAGTTCATCCTTTTGGTTTTTAAGGGGGGAGGACTGATCTACAAAATTAAAGTTGAAGGTGAAGGCGTACTTGAAGTACTTACTATTTTATTACTCACTGGGTCTTTTGGCTGGAAAGGCAGAGAAGTTCCTTGTTTGGCAATTGAAATTGTAGGCTGAGCTCGCTCCTCTATTTTTTCTTTATCAGCTTGCTAGGCTGACTGATTCTTAGACTAGGTGAACATAGCGTATGATCCCTTAACTGCTTTACCTTCACTTCTGGGTTCATCCTGGTAATTCAGGAAACTAATGTTGGAGTCACCAGCTGATTCTTCTTGCTTTTCTACGAAGAGATCAACGTCATCTTTTGGGTTCAACTCAGGATGAATGGAGAAATCTGATTCTGCTTTAAGATATCCAATTGCTAAATTGGTTGGAGGTGCTTCAATGGCTAATTTCTCTTGAGGGGGAGGAAGATGATTTGGTTGCCCTTGATTTCTGGCAGCATTGCCTTGGTATGACTGATTAGAGAATGTCCTCTTTGGTATATCTCTATACGAAGGAGCAGATGACATCTCTTGCACCATTTGTTTTCTAAGAGCTAGCAACTAATTTGTTAGCTTTTACACCATTGGACCAGTGCTGCATGTAGATAGATATTCAGAGGATAAAGAATATTTACCTCTGTTAGGATCTCTCCTTATCTTTCCTGCCAAAATAAGATCATCTTCCACCTCAGTGGCCAAATCCTGAGTTGCAACAAGGTTTATGTGGCCAACCCATCTCAATAGGAAACTTACTTTAGGTAGCTGAGAGTTGATGAAGAAGCATTTGAGATTCTCAGGTGTCGACTAAGCAATCATAAAAATCATGTTCTTCAGCTTATCAAACTTAGCAATGAAGTCCCTCATAGGTTCATGAGGCTCTTTCTTCATTTGTGTGAGTTGGGCTAGTAGGGCATGTGCATCTTCTATAGGCTTGAAACTTTCTTCGAACTTAGCTTTGAAGGTGTTCCAGTCAGTCACAATTTGTGCTTACAGGTGATAGAACTAGTCTGCAGCAGCACCTTACAATGTCTCTACAAACAACCTGACTGCTACATCCTCATACTCCACACCTATCATGCCACAAGCTATGCTAAAGGCTGTAATATGTTCATCAGGATGAACTCTCACATCACCAAAGAATTTGGAGAAATTCTTCTGTGAACTGCATGGTAGCTAATGTAGAGGTGAAGTTAAATTGAGTGGGCCAAAAGAGTTACCCCAGAGGCCTTGAACTGCCATGATTTGACTATGGAAAGGTGGGATAACAAATCTAGGTGGAGTATGTATAGGCAAAGCTCTACTAACAACAGAAAAAGAAGCTCTACCTTGTATTGGTGACCTGGTATTGGTAGGAGGAAGACTCCTAGTTCGTTGAACTTAAAGTTGTGAAGGAAATAAATCAAAATTGTCCTTCTGCACCAACTCAAAAATAGGTTCAACAACACCTTGAGTTCTCTAGCTTCTTGTATAGCGTGGAGTTGCCAGATTGTAGAATAAAAATATAAAAGAACTATCCCTTCTTCAACTTGAAACTTGAGGCTTCAAACTACGTGCTCTTCCCCAGCAAAGTCGCCAAAAATTGTTGGGTGAATATTTTGTCACCAGCTAACTAATGGGAAAAATAGGTCGCTTCAACCACGGCATAAGAAAATTGGTCGGCCAAGTGTGCAAGTTTACCACATCAAAAGGGGATAAATCTCTCTTCTCATCAAGGGGAGGTTCCCTATAAATATGATGAGCTATATACTCTCTCTCTCTCTCTCTCTCTATATATATATATATATATATATATATATATATACAGAAAATAACACTCAGGGTTAGGACAACACCATCCATCTCTCTTTTTTTAGAGATGATGTTCACAGTTCAAGGGAAAAATCTTGGTGAAATTACTAGAGGCACTTCTCTTCTTTTAGAAATATTCTTCAGCAAATAGTAGGAATCCTGTCTGGTAGTAAAAGTAACTAGAACAGGGTGCAATAACTAGTAGACTGAGATGCAACACAAAGTCTCCACCTCAACTGCCAAAGAGTGAAATACGAAGGATAATGGGGGCACAAAGTCATCCCAAGATTCTTTACATAGAAAGAAACTAAAAACACACACACTTAAGATAATTATGGTAGCACAAAGTCTCTCCACAGTTGGCTTCAAGATACCTTCCTGATTACTTCCACTAGTTTTGCTTATTTCATTAAAATGGACAAGAACGCATTCAGGAAACAGACATAAGAACAATCTCCTAAAATGACACAAGCTATAATAGCACAAAGTCTGACAATAACCTACTTTCTCCATCAAATAAATAAATATGATTAACAATCTGAGCTCAAAGTCTTAGTAATCGCATTTCAATTTTGGTAGAGTTTTTGCTTCTATAACAAAAAGATCCCTTTGCATAAGATAAGAGACTACAATATATAGTAGCCAAGAAAGGCTTAGCACTTTGTTTCATGGAATGGCCCATGCTGTATTCAATGCCTTGAATGCATTTTAAGCTCTGTCAAGGGGCCATGCTGGAATAGGGCATCGGCCTTGACTTTGGTGTATAGAAACATCTCGAGTGTCTTCTCCTCTGCATGGGTTGTCTGGTCCTCTTCTTGATATTTGTGCAACTGTCCACTTCGCCTTTACTCCCTAGAGAAAAATAGGCCGCATCCTTGATTTGTTTGTGCACTCATATGCCTACTTGGTGGACTGTTTCACCTACTGAAATAAATCTTACGTAGATATTTCTGGTCTTTTTCCATTGTTCTCTCTTTCCTTAACGTATTTTGTCTCTTCCTCATGATTTGAGCCCTCGGGCTATCTCTTTTCCTTTCTACAGGCTCTTTTGGCTTCCTCTTCAGCTAGTCACTTAGTTTGTTTTCAGGTTCTGTGCCACATTTAAAAATCAACAAATATTTCATTACCCTGAATTTGACGTCCGCGGGGACGTCATTGGTCGTTGGTCGTTTGAATCACTTTAAACCATGAACCTTTGAACTATGAGATTTCATTGGTTCATCGGTTTAGGCAGTCTTATTAGCTCCTTGGTTCCATCACTTATTTGGTTCATTCGCCTTCTTTCCTCTTTGGTTGAAGCTTCCTTGAACCTTTAAACCCTTGAACCTTTGAACCATTTGGGTTTAAGGTTCAACGGTTCATTCTTTACTCTTCGAAGCCTTCTTTTCTTCTAAGTCTTTCGAAGCCATGAAATTACTTCGACTTTATGTCTTTGAAACCCCCTAAAGGGAAGGTGTCCCTTCGGGCCTTGAGAAAGGTCCATTTTTTGGTCGCCGAGAGTCCCCTGCAAGGGTACCTGCCCTTCGGGGTCCTTCGAGCGGCCTTCTTCTTTAAATCCTTTAGACAAAATGTTCAAAGGAATTCCTTCAGACATTTTATTCGAAGGAAATCTTTCCTTTACTTTTGCCACTTTCTGTCGGGCCCTTGAATATTCCTTCAGACAAAATGTCTGAAGGATTTCACTTGTAAAATTTTGCTACGAAAAATCTTTCCGAAAGATATCTTTTTGTTCCTTTTGCACTTTGCAAGGGCACTTGTCCTTCGAGCCTTGGGACACCTCCCTTTGAACCTTCCGATTGAACCGACCGAATGAACCAACAATGGTTCAACGGTTCAATATTGTGTTCTACTCATTCAATTGACTGTTTGAACCAACCGATTTGAACTAATCTCATTGAACCTTTGAACTTTGAACTCTTTTGGTTCAAGGTTCAATTGTTCAATCTTTCTTCTTTTCATTAAGTCTTTTGAAGCTGTTGAACTTGCCGAAGCGGTTGAACTTTGAACTTTTGCCGATGCACTTAACTCTTTAAGTTTGTCGATGTCATTGAACCTTTGAACCCGTTGAACCTTTGAACCTTTGGAGGTGGGGTTCAATGGTTCATTCCATTTGTTTGAATCCTACCGATGGACCTTTTGGTTGAACCGAGGCATTGAACCAACCTTGAAATTGCCTAAGTGTTGGGAACTTTTTTTTTTGTGAGAGCTCCCCTGTTGAAGTCGTTGAACCTATTGAACCTACAAGTCCTTTAGCTGAAAAAGCTTGAACAATGAAGAATTTGAATACTCACAACATTTTTGAGAAGAGAAGAGAGAATTTTGGCTTGCAGGACTAAAATAGTTGATATGTTGTCCCCAAAAATGAGTGATAGATTTTGAGCACAACAATTTGTAACCTCACCATTTGTAAAATTTTACAAACAATGAGATCACCTAAATTCCTACTTATACCTAGTAATAAATGCATTAAATAGGGAATTTAAAAACCCAAAAAGGTACCTATAGATGTTCCACTCCCTGCTCATCACCGGTACTCTTGGACATGCTCCCCAAGGTGTCGGTAGTATGGGATATTAGCCATTCTACTTAGGTCTCTCACATGTAACTATCAGAACTCTAGATTGCAATAATGAAGGGTGAAAATGAATGATTTTTAGACCTAGGGGAAAATTATAGTAAAATTTTTAAGATTCCACCCATAGGCTTATTGTTCCCCTATTTATCTTCCCAGGGCACTCATTCTTGCCCTTTTTATCCATTTTTCAAACAACTTTTTCTAATTGCTCTATTTTTTAGCCTCGATTGCTAAATTACATGATTATTTTTATTTCGATTGAGGGCCAACCCATCAAATATTCAATTTTTATGTCTTTCCATTGAAGGGGCATCATGGGTCGTATAAACGTTATTTGGGGCATTTTTGTAGCCTCATTTCTCCATGACTCATGCAAAATTTAGCAGGAAGCAGGAATAAATTTATTTCTTCTAATTATGATCATTTTAAGTGACCTTTTTATTCTTTAAAAAGTTGTTGCTTTGACCAAATATCTCTCCATGCCTTCTCAAATAGAAGCAAAATGTAGACATCCAATTCTTATCACTATTGTGATAAAATTGCAAATCTGAATGACATTCTGCAACAACGCATAATCTGGACCAAAATCATTGAAATACTCTAATTTATCCACACATGTTACATGTAGGTATAAATTTGTGCTCATGTATCATTGAATTGGGTAATACATTTTATGCAATCATTATCTTATTCCAATTCACTTCGCATCAAGTTTGCAACCAAGTAAATTTTTGTTCTAAACCATTAAAATGCTCTAATTCATTTGCACACGCTATGTACAAGTGTCAATTAGTGTTTATATATATATATATATATATATATATATATATATATATATATATATATGGGGCAATGCATCATTTGCAACTGTTATCATCTTTTGATTCAATTTTTGTCAAATTATGACCAAGTAAATTGATATTTTTGAGCATTTTGATAAAACATGTGACCAATTTCCAAGAATGCAAAATACTAAGTTAAGTCATTAAGTAAATCAAATCAGATTAAGAGCTTAAGTGGAAAATCCATGGAAAGTTATTCAATATCTATTATTGGAAATTCATAATTCAAAATATTTGGGCCATGACATCACCCATGACATCATCAAAAGGGTGTCAAATACTAGGCATTGATGGAGATAATTATTAGGTTTAAGTCCATCCATGCCTTATTAATATTCCCTTATTCCAAAATATTAATCGCTTTTTCGACCAAAATTATATTAATCCTTGGCCACACATCTTGATCTCAGGATGGATGGTTACGGATGACTCCCAACATTTATGGAAAACTATAAATATATAAGCCACCTTAGATAAAAAGAGACAAGCTTTTTAGTGTAAACACCTTATGCAAAAATATTTTTAGAAGAACTTCACTAATTCCTCCAAATTGATAAATTAGGGAGCCAAAGCCATTGGTGCTAAAAGAGTTGATGGAGGCATTTGTCCAACCGCATTAACAAAGACCTGGAGCACCAACTCTAGGCACAAACACATTTATGGACCGTCTTTGAAGGAGAACCACTATGGGAGGGTATTGTTTGTCTTGACTTCCTCATTAGTTTCTTTATTTCACTGACATCATCGCTCAAGGGAGTGGGCTTAGCATGTTAGTTTCCTTATGCTTAATATTGGTTTTCATTACTAATGCATGAACTAACCTGATTTGTAATCCTACTCTACAATAGTGCACAATTATAGTAACAAAGCTCAAACTTGATGCCATTTGAAAATGATATTCCATGTGAATGTGA
>JARHVA010000894.1:1700000-1945000 GCA_037957365.1 Torreya grandis
TTGAGTGCCTTCTATCATATGATTTCTCATAGGGGTGGTTTTGAGCATAGATGGCATAACCGACGAGTAACCGTGGTTTGATCAGTTACTCGTCGGATTTTTGTTATGGTGAATAATTGTCACTCGAAACCACAGTGCAAAAAAAAATTTGCAAATTTTTTAGGCAGGGGAATAATCGCCGGTTATCTCCCCAAGCTGCAAAAACACAGGATTCCAAACGGAACAGTGCAAAACATTGCAGAGATGCAGATTTGACGCGAAGCACTACAAAAAAGCTTCAAATACACTGCAAATACGTGAAATCATCTTATAAATTTTCGCACTCCCCTCTCATTTCATTCAACAAGATTTGAAGCATTTAAGAGTGGATTGGGAGGAGAATTCAATAAAACAATTTCTAGGTTAGTACATTTTTTTTAAAAAATTTATTTTCGAGTATGTAAAAGAAGTATAATTTAATTATAAACATGTTTGATAAATATTTTAAATTTTATTATTCAAATTTGATGCATTCCGTTCAAATTTTAATGTTTAATATTTACAATTTATGTCTATTTTTTATAATTTTAAATTAAAAATGTTTTTTAATTGTTGGCGTTATAGTTAGTTTTCATTTATCATTATAATTTATTTATTGTTTTTTAATCGTTATAGACTACAGTTTTCAATTTGTTTGTTAAATTAAAATGTGTTTTAGTTTTCGTTTAATAGTTTATCATTATAATTTATTTATTGTATTTTTATTAGTATTAAATATTTTTATTTTTATTATTTTTTAATATTGTTTTCAACATGTTTGTGCTTTGCAGGTTATCCGTTGGCAAACAATTGTATCTGTTAGTGCATCAGGGTCAGATATAATCAATGGTAGTTATTTGGCTCCTCTTAATGCTTGCACCGGTGTTTGGAAGTATGCTATGCAGGTTGGAACGTCTTAGATGATTTCAATTTGCAACCATCGCTCGAAGAGGATGTCAGGAGACATCAATTGCATGAAGTAGCACCTTTCATACATTCTTTGTCGCAACGTCGCACTTTGTCCGAGTGTCACCGAAAATGCAAAACGAGAGATGATTGTAGAGCTTGCATCGTTGGACGAAAAGAAATTAGAGAGGACAAGGATGCAAGTAGCCCTAGTAGCGGCCGTTGCTCCCACATCGGCAAAAAAAGAAGTGGCAGTGATGATAGAAATTGTGGGCTTTACTCGTAGTCCACACAAGTGCTATGGCATATCTTCATGGGCTTCGACTCGGTTATACTCATTTTTTATGCATAGAAACACACTTGGAGCACAACTTTCACTGCAAGTTATAGGATGGAACAAGTAGGGGCATGCGAAATCAAATAAAACATAGACAAATTTTTGGTACTTCAACAATCTTCCCTTCAACGTGGTGAGGAGCCCGTACAGAGAATATTTGTTGACAACATTGAATATTTGGTGAAAGCACCCTCTCCAAAAATTTGAGTGAGAAGTTGCTCAAGAACACAGTTGAAAATGCAAAGCTAATTGTCGAAGCTCAAAAGAGGTTGTGGTATAAGTTCGGATGCATCATTTTTTTATGATGATTGGATGGAAAGAACCACACCTTCATTGTTTCAAATGGTGAGCTGTTTTTATTGAAGTCTATTGAAGCATTTATTAAGATAAAAAATGCAAAAACTTTGAAGTTGATGTTAGAGGAGGTTGTTTTAGAGGTGGACATTGAGAATATTGTTCAAATTATTCCCAGTGAATATAGTAGCATATGTGGTGGTTGGGAGACTTCTCAGGGAGAGATATACATATCTTTTTTGGACACCTTGTGGGGCTCATTGCCTTGACTTTTTTTGGAGGACAAACAAACTTGATTGGGTGCGACCAGTTGTAGAAGCTAGAGAAATAACAAAATATATCTACAATCACCTTTTGGTTTTCAACTTGATGAGAGAACACACAAAGGGAAAAGAACTTGTTCGAGTAGGGGTCATCAGAGTTGCAATGAACTTTCTTACATTGTAAAGTATTTGTAATTTGTTGACACCTTTGAAACAGATGTTTGTGTTTCAAGCATGTGTGGAGTTATATTTTAAGAATGCTAATGGAGTGAAAGTTGAGAAGACAATTTTCAGTGAAGCTTTCAAAACGAGAGCTACAAAGATCGTTAAGGTAACTTGAAATTGCAATTTAAATTTCAAGTTGTTTTCTTTGTTTTTAATTTTTTAAACTTAAAATATTTATTTTATAATTTATCTATAAGTTTGTAATATTAACTTTAAATTGTTTGTAACTTTGTAGGTGTCTGAGCCTTTGGTGAGAGTTTTGCGATTGGTGGATGGACAACAAAATCCAATAGGTTATATTTATGAGGCCATGGATAGTGCCAAAAACACTGTACAAAACTATTATAGAGTGGATCTTGTCAGATTTGATTCCATTTGGGAGTTGATTATCCATCCATGCAGCGGTGTACTAACTTAATTCCAAGTTTTTCTACTCCGATGGCTTTACAGAGACTAGTGGAGAGGTTATGGGGGCTTTCAATATGCATTGAGAGTATGTCCCCTGACCTTGAGGTGAGGGACATCATTATTGCAGACTTGTAGAACTATAAGCAGGTAAGGGAGATGCTCTTATCTTCAGCACTAGCTATCTGAGGGAGAGCCACGTAGTCATCAGAGAATACAAAATGAAGTCTTTACTTGTACTTTATCAGTTACATATTTACAATTATTAATTTTTTACAAAGTTTTGAATATCTTGTTTGCAGGGTTGTGGTGGGAAGATTGGGGTGAAAATACTCAAAATCGTCAAAGGCTAGGGAAGATTGGGGTGGAAATACTCCAAATCTTCAAAGGCTATTTTTCTGAATTTTCTTTCAATTTTGTAGCACTTTTGGATATGAACACAATTGGAGTTTGTTTGACTTCATTCACATGAAGCAATGCAACAAGTTGAGTCAACAATGTCTCAATGACTTGGTTTTTGTGCAATACAATCTTTGATTTCGCACAAAAAAATTGGAGAATGTATTAGGCGCCTATCGATCTAAATGAGATCGATCTTTACTGCGATTGAATTGCACAGGGGGAGGCCTTAATGTTCACAAATGATGAAATTGTTGATTTCGAGAGGCAAACTATGGAGGGTGCAACTGAAGTACGAAGAGAGATTGGATTGGAGGACATCCTTGAAGATGAGGTAGAGGCAGAAGTAGAGGTGGAGGTGGAGCTATAGGGGCAGTGCAACTTTCTAAACAGAGCGAGGCGGGGCCGCTGAGTGGGACGACTAGAGTTTCTCAATCTCTCTTAGTTTTATAGAGTGCAAGGAAGAGAAAATTATAGATTATTGTAATTTGTACTTGTAGATTCTTGTATAAGACTAAGTATCACTATAATTTGTGACTCTGTTATATTTGCATGATTTTGTGATTTTGTATTTTATTTGTATTCAAATCTAATAGAAAACACTTCCTCAACGTTTAACAGATTCATTTCATCTATTTTGCTTCTGCAATTTTAAAAAAATGTTTTTATAATAAATTTAAGTATTTTTTTGCCTTTGTTGGTTATTGTCAGTTGTTTGACCAGCGTTGTCGAATAACCGTCGATTATCCAAAATATCCCCTTGGCGAGTACTCACTCCAACTGGGAATGCGAACTATGGTTTTGAGAGTTTGAATAATATGATGGTGGTGATGTGTTTTTGGGAGGCAACTCGACCAACAAGACTGGAGGGAGAGGAAGTGTGAATTTGAAGTTCAGAGATGGGAGGATTAAGACTCCTTGGTCTCTTGCAAGCAATTGAGCCAAGTCAGGGTTTTGTGTGATAAGTGGATGAAAACATCAAAAGCAAGACACAACTGTTTTGTTTATTTTGTGCCTTGTTAATTATGTTTAATAATGTTGATTCCAATCTATGCTATAGGGAAACACTCCAGCCGATAAGAAAAGCCATCTGACAAGAACAATGGCAAAACACACTCTCACCATGCTATTCTTTACAAGAGCAAGGAGGAATTTAGGAGTCCATTGCAGCAAGGAGGAGTTTGGAGACAACCATTGCTAATTTTACAAGAGCAAAGAGGAATACAACAACCAAAACAGAAATTTAAAAGCAAGGAGAAAAATATAGGTTTTTTTTATTTCATGCAGTTTTTATTTCATTTTGTTTTGTTATTTTTTAATGTGATCATGATCATGATTGGTATGTGCATTTTGAAAAGTTCCATTCAAGAATGCACACATATTTGTGATCATAATTTTTATTTTTAATTTTTTACGAAAAAAATATTACATAATTTAAAAAAAGTTAAAAAGATTTAAAAATTTATTCTTTCATTCTTTTTTTTTGCTTGCTTAAAAGGTTTGTTTGGTTTTTAAAATATTGTAGGATCTACTTTGTGTATGTTTTCACCTCTTGCCTTTATGACGATCTTGGTGATCAAAAGTGGATTAAAATAATAGGGTTTAATTTTCTTTGTGCAAGTCCCATTCTAACTTATGCACACAAGCTTTTCTCGTGTGTAACACGATCTAGAGAAACAAAATAAGGTTAGAAATGTATTTTTTTTCCGTAAAGTTTAAAAAAAATATTTTTTTGCGTAAAATTTTATTCTTTAAAGTGTTTTTTTTTGAAGCATCCTAACTCACCCTGCACTTTTATCGCAATATTGGTGATCAGAATCAGATTATGATAACAAAGTTTAGTTTTATTTATTGAAGTCCCATTCTAGCTTTTGTGTATGCTCCTTTCTTGCGCATAACACGATTTGAAGAAAACAAAAACATGGTTAGAAATTTAATTTTTTTGCGTAAAGTTTTAAAAGTTCATTTTTTCGAGTTTTTTTTTTAAACATCCTAACTTTGTGTATGCTCTCACCTCGCACCTTTATTGCGATCTTGGTGATTAGAAACATATTAAGATAATGGCATCAAGTTCGGTTTTGGGAGGAGGGCAAGGTGAAGTGAACTGAGAAGAAGGCCCATGTGAAAACAATCTGTTTCCCATAAAACATGATATTGCTTCTTATCTTTGGAGACATGTGAGAATGGTGTAGAACATTGATGGTGGTGGATCTGGGGTTTGGATATGCAACAATATGCAACAATTGCATTGTGCAATATAAGTCCTCATATATTTGAGTCAAAACCCATTTAATTGGGTTTGGAGGGTTGGGAATTTAAAGGTGAGAAAAATTCAAAGGTGAAAATTGAAAAAAAATTCAAAGGTGAATATTCTGGAGTACATGAAAAAGCAAGAAGATACTGATTTACAAGTTACTACAAGAGGTTGGTCTAGAACAATTCCTTTGTAAATAAGACATTCAAGAAGACCACTCACACCTTTAGCTTCAAATCATCATTTCATTCAAACTTAGGCTCAACAATTTGAAACACACTTGGATGAAAAGATCACCTCACGAAAAAAACCAAAATGAACATTGGAAAAAACATTAAATGTTGAGAAGAGGGTCATTACTGATGAGTTGGTTGCTTGATGCGTTTATGTATATGAGCTGTCCTCTAACGTATTGAGCTCACCATATTTACAACAAATATTGAAACCCATCAATGAAGCTCCACAAGGGTACAAAAGTCTTAATTATGCGAAAATTCAAATTACATTCTTGGCAAAGTGGAGTATATACAAATTTCTTTGCAGTCAATTAGGGTTTTGTGGAAAGACTCAAGGGTTTCTATTGTTTCAGAAGGATGAAAGGATGCTCAAAACAAACCCTTGATAAGTGTTGTAATATGTGTCAAGTTGATTGTGAGGGGCAAATGAAAGATGCCTAGTTTATCGCCGACATTTTAATAGATGCTATTGAGTTGGTAGGGCTTTAAAATGTTGTCCAAGTCATCACAGATAACACAAAAAGTGTAGGGAAAGAGGATTGATTGTAGATTAGAGATGACACTTATTTTGGATGCCTTGTGCAATCCATCCCCTCAATTTGATGCTGTGAAAGATTGGATATCTTTTGTAAATATAACAAAGTTATATAAAGACAAATGACATTTAGAGATTTGTTACAAATCATCACATGTTTTAAGGCATCTTTAGGAGATTCTCGAGGTTTGAGTTGTTGAAGGTAAAGGAACAAAATCTTAGTTTTTAAGTTCTAATTTTTATAATTTAGATTCTTATAAATTTCTACTTTTTAATTTTTTTTGAAAAAGTTTTAATTTTTTATTATAGGTTGTTGAGACAAGATTTACCTCACGTTCTATGAAATAGCAAGTATGAGATAAGTTTATACAAAAAAAAGAGCAAGATCTCAAAGAAAACTTCTACAATGAAGTTAAGAATGTGGTCATGAAAA
This sequence comes from Torreya grandis, assembly GCA_037957365.1. Taxonomy (NCBI): domain Eukaryota; kingdom Viridiplantae; phylum Streptophyta; class Pinopsida; order Cupressales; family Taxaceae; genus Torreya; species Torreya grandis. The sequence goes on from JARHVA010000894.1 coordinate 1,706,306, forward strand.
GTTGGAATAAAATAATCATCCTTTTGCATCTCTTTGTCTATATGCTCTAAATCCAAAATATTATAACAATGAAATAGTTCGGTTACGTAATAGGTAACCACCATATGATAACTTAGAAGTTGAAAATGGTATTGGGGTTGCATCCAAAAGACATTTTCCAAATCCTTTGTAGCTATGGTGGTTTGCAATGAAATGGAATGTTCGTAGCTTCAGAAGGTAGCAATGAAGAATTTGAGGTTCTTTTTGATGCCTCCAATCAATTGGTGGTATGTATATGCCCATGACACCAAGTATCTAAACCTATTGCCACCAATTTTTTTCATAGTTACAAAATTAAATCGATTTTTTTATTAAAGTTATTAACATGTATTTTTGTACATTGTTACTAATTTGAAATTACAACAATTTTTTTTTGTAACAGGGGGCTAGTAATTCTTCAGCAGAGAGGAATTGGAGTATATATGCCTTTATGCACTTTGCGAAACGAAACGAGTTGGAACTCTAGAAGGCTGAAAATTTGATATTTGTGCATTCCAATTTGCACCTTCTGTCACACAAGATTGAGGACTATACTAGTGGGCCTAACAAACTTAGGGATATTCATCCAAACACTATTGATGTGGATGCTTTTGCAACTAGTCTTGCCCAACTTTCTTTACTTGGTGTTGATGATGAAAATCAAGGGAGTTCTACATAAGAAGTGGGGAGGGGGGCTAGTGGGAGTGGCATTCATGATTTTGAGGACAATCTAGATGATTTATTCTAGATTATAATCATTTGAATTTAAATTGTCTTTGAAGTTTAACTCTGGGCTATAATACATGATATGCCACATGATTTATGAACATGTGCAATTTTAATCATGTTGAATGTTTTGAACTTTCAGGAATACTATATATTTTTAACCGTTGTATCTTTTATGGACTAAAAATGAGTGTTATGCATTGTTTATATATATTTATACTTTTTATAGTTTATTGTACGGATGTTTCCATGACATTCCCAAACCAAGGGTTTTTGAAAATTCACATTTCCACTTTTTGGACCCGTTTCTGTTTCTGTTACCTTTTCTTGGCAACGTAGATTGCAGTAAAAGGATGCCAAAGAGGATTCCTTACGATGGTATATCTGACACCCTTATGAAAAACACCTGAAGGGTCTGATATAATTTTAATTTTTAAAGACAAAACTTTGAAGAGTTTCAGCATGAAGTTGAAAACCTAGTGTATGACTTGATAGGGATTCCAATTTTCGTAAAATACAACTTTGCAAACCTTATCAAAATCTGCCCTTTTCAAGCCTAAAGTATGACTTGATAGTGATTTTCTTAAAATACTCCTTAACCAGAACATACTGAAATTTTGAAAAGCAAGTGAGAGAGGATAATGAAAGGAATTTTCTAATTAGGACAAGCTTTTCATATCTTAGAATTTTTCTATTAGTTCTCTTCCATGCTGTGATGAGGACTATGAGACCATGCTTCGATTTTTGTGCAGCTGTGAACAGGCACATGCAACAAGAACTAATGCCATGGTCAGATCAATTCTGCACTCGAATTAGTGAATGAACTGCTCCAATCTGGCGAATGATTGCTTCCTGCATTCAGATAACACTCACTATGGTGCTTGAAACAGGGCAAGCCCACAATGGCTGTAGCTGAGATGCTTTGAGCAGCATTCCCCATTTGCAGTTGAAAGCACTGTAGTCCTATTTATTATGATAGTACTTTACCTTGTCCACCTTAAAGTCCCTTGTCTGTTCCCTTTGAGTCCCTTCTAGGGTGGGTGATGGTCCTCATACATTTGAGTACCCTGTGTTTTGCTTCGAGGCTCTCTTAGCAGGGATGGTGGTGCCCTTACATTGAAGTCCATACTCTCTTCTCTTCGAGCCTCCTTGTGTGGGTGGTGGTGCCCATACCATTGGTACTCCTTGTAATGTTCTCAAGTCTCAGCCCAGCCTAGAGAGTAAAACCGGTTAAATCTACACGTGATTGAGCCAAGAAAGGCACAAGTAACTTCTGTTTCTGTTCTGACCTTGTTTTTAATGTTGCTAGATCCAGGGAGATGCTATCACTGATTATTTCTCTGGTTTTGAAGTCCTTTTTGAGTCTCTTAGGGGTAGGGTTTTAATTGATATTGTCTATATCCCAACTGAGCATTTGCACTTCTTGCACAAAGACAAGTTGCACTATTTAGTCAGATGGGTGGATCAACAATAGAAGAAATACTATGCATTTCCTTCTCTTATCTTAAGAGCTCTATGTTGATTACAATTAAAATGCTTTGTGGCCTATTAGAGGTGGTCATGTTGGAGCTAAGGGTGTGGGCCATTTCACTGTTCAAATTGTAATTGAAAACACTTTAGACTGTGGTTGGTAGAATACTTTTACGGACAAACGCTCCACTTTTTGGTAGGCATGCTGTGCAGACCTACAAATGCCCCACTATTTTCAAGACCTGTTTGCATGACAATTTGAATCTTGTTCGCTTCTGTATCCCTGAAGCCTTAAATCTTGATTTATTTCTTATAAAATTTCACATTATGGATGTACTGTATATGGTGGAAAGACCTTGATGGCCATGCTCCTAAGCCCTAGAGGTTTACTGACCCAAGTATTTAGCCAAATGTGCAGTGCTTCTGGAAATGCCATAATTGGAGCATCTTTGAGCACATACATTTAAAGAGATGCAACTGATTGGCACAGGAGTGGAAAAGCTAAGGTGTTTTGCTCGATGGTTTTCAACCATGCAATAAATAGTTAGAAGCAACTGTAGTAATGATGCCATTGAGCTAGTTGAGGTTTATCCATCATCATTCAAAAAGAGATTTGGCTAAGGTGTTTTGCTCGATAGTTTTCACCCATGCAATAAATAGTTAGAAGCAAGTGTAATGATGATGCCACTGAACTAGTTGAGGTTTATCCATCATCATACAAAAAGAGTTTTGAAGATTCAGCAACAGCATCTGATGCGGGCACAAGGTGTTCGCATTTGTGAGTACAGAGTAGCGAGTTGAGAATGGGAAACATGAAAATGACACTATTTTTTATTTAACTTCAATTCATTGTCCATTCAGTTTGAACCCTGTATGTATAACTTTTGAAGCATGGTTACCAAGTTCGGAAATCTGGATCCATTCGAGAGGGCAAAAAAAATCCAGAATTCTGGAAAAAGTTAGGAAAAATCTAATCTGGAATATGTGTGTGTGTGTGAGAGAGAGAGAGAGAGAGAGCATAGTTTTATAAATATGCAAAATCGACAAATACAATGAAAAACATAAATAAAGTAAATATAATATGTTAATATTATATAATATCTATGGTTTCTGTTCTTTTTTCCCCAGAAAACCTTAGAAAAAAAAAAAAAAAAAAAACAAAAAAACAAAACAGGGCCTATCTGATCGAACTTATCCGGGCCGGCCAAAAGATCTGGATCTGGCTGGATTTGGTAACTATGATTTGAAGTTAGTCTATTTTGGTTTCTGATATACATTTGACTGTTTGGTACTTAAGTTGATGCATGTCTGTTTTGTATGAAGTGGATTCTCACAAACTGGGAAATACCTAATCTTTTGTTAAAATTTTGTATCTAATCATTGAGTTTTAGACCAAGCTTTTATCAAGTTGTGAAGTCACTCTTACTCTTTCGCATGCTGAGTCTTCCTAAGTCCAAGTGTTTAACTTTTTTTTTTGAAGTTTAAAATAAGTTTCTGTATGTTGGTATTAGGTAGGGTATCTCTGTTCATTAAGTAGATAGTGTCTGTGATTTATGAAAGGATGAAGAAAATCTCGTTTTCTTTTAAAAAGTGTCAACTGATGTGTTCAGTTTTAAAACTGATAGGTCTACCAGACGTTTTTAGGTTTTCTGCATCCATGAAGATGACAAACGTGCTATCCTGTTCAGAGAACAAAGATCTTCATAAGTGTAATAGTTTTAAGATGACTGAAATGTCATTTCATGTGTGCTGCTAGAGAAGCTTGATGGAAACATGGTGGAGCATGGAGAAGATCCCTTCATATTGACAGTAAAATTTGTGCAAATGTGACTGTGAAAATTTGAAATGAGGTAATCTGCAGGATTGCAACATATAACGTGTTTTAGAAACAATAATTGTACAAATTGATAAGAGAAAGCATATGATATTCTTAGTCCCTGGAAATAAATCAGATAACCCCAGGGTATCGGTGGTGGGGGAGATTTTTTTTTTCCCATTTAAACTCAAAAACTTTTTCTTTAATTCCATTATCTCCTCGATGATTAAACGATCACCTCTTGCATAACCCTTATTACATGGTACTAATATGTGGCTTAGCAATTCAATTGCAATTGCTCCTAAGCATTTTTTGTTTCTTTTATTTAAAAATCAAATTATATTTTGCTTATCGTGCCACTTTTGTTGAAACAAATTATATTTTCTCCCTTTAAAACACTAGTGTACTATCTTCCGCTGAACTGCATCCCTGATACATTTTTTCAACTGTCATACAATTTCTTGGTTCAATTTATGCTTGCAAGGACAAATGATTTAAATAAGGTTACGATGCAATCTGTTAGATTGTGGTGGGTTTTCCTTCTAAAGATACAATAGCACTGATATATTCTGCACCACATTAATTACAAAAGTCATATATCTTATCCCTAGTTATTTTTGTCTACAACAGATGATATTCTTATAAAATAGGGAGCTTCAATCGCGATGAACATGCTTGTATGTGGTTTAGATGTGCTATACGTAGATGACTTGTAAACAATAAGAAAGATTTGCTATACGTAGATGACTTGTAAACAATAAGAAAATACATGTTTAAATGCTTGAAATTTTGAGAGCTGTTGTGGTAAAAAGATGCATTGCCTATTACGATAGGATCTAGTGACATGCGTATAGGGAAATTGTTTTTGAGGAGAATAGAGATCGAGGTTATAGTCCTTGCTTCGAGGAGCCCATTAGAACTGTTGACAAAGAGAAATTCATCAAGAATCAGAAATATTATCATAAGTTTCTCGTGCAAGTTTGAATTTCAGGGTTGAAATATTATTATAGAGAAAGGAAGTCCACCTAACTAAGAACCTCACGCAGATTTATAGAAGAAATGAAATGGTTAGGGTACTAATGCTCTCGAGAGAAATAAACCTAAAGTAATACGCTTTATAGACCAACATTACGGGGGTGGTTCAGTGGTCAAAGTCGAGTGTTAGCTAAAGCAGAACCTCAGTTCAAAACCGCCTAGGGTTTGTGGCGGCAAGTTAGCTTAAACGGCCGGTAGCCACTATGTTTGTGCCAATGGGTTTTGCCAAGGGAAGTGAAAATAAGCCTATTAAAATATACCCTGTTTACATAATATACAAGTTATATTCATTCGGCGTTTTCCAGATTTATTAAAACAACAAATCCGTTAATTTTTTGTGGTTGCAATTTTGAAGACGTTAGTATTGCTAATTCTGTTCCCTTTTATGTCTAACGTGTTTTAGGAAGATCAATGCAAATGCTGAGAGTTTGGAGAGAATTTGGGTTTCTCAAGGAGAACAGAGGCTCAGATTGTTTTGTGTGTGAAGACACCGGTGAGAAAATTTGGAAGTTTTTAAACAGTTTAATTACAACCATGATTATCATAGACATGGAATATTTTTTTGTGTGTTAACAGTTGTTTATGTCACCTTTTTTATGTTCAGTTGTAAAGTAGGCGGACTTAAAATATTTTGCAAATGTATAAAATATTTTATTGTGACTTGTATAAAATATTCTTTATTTACAATTATAAAATATTCTTTATTTCACAATTATTTGTAGAGAAGAATAAAAGTGAATTTAAGAGTACACAATAGATGTACAAGTAGGAGGCCTTAAAAAATATTTTGCAATTGTATATATATATATATATTTGTTTGATAATTAAAAATTGTATTAAATGAAATATTTTCCAATTATATTTTATATGATCTCAAAGTTTTCTCTTCATAAAAAGCAGGTGGCTGTTTTTTTGTACTTAACCTATCATATCATGTTTTGATTTTTTCTATTTTTTGCATGCATGCAAAGAAACACAAACAGGGATGCATGTTTGCTGAATGTTGAATGCTTGCAACTGCAACAACTTGCATGCATCCCTATAATTTTGGTATAGAGCATGCATGCATCTTTTTAACAATTAATTTAAAAATATGCAAAAGATTGAATTATGTGATTAATATTGTATTTTTTTTTCCTCCAAACTTTTGGGATGATTTAGAGTTGCAAAACTTGTCCTTGTTCCAAAATTGAGATTTATTGAATTTCATTCCGTGAAGGGTTTCTATGATTATTTTTCCTCTTTGTTGCTGTTTTTTGTTTTTTTTTCATGGGAAATTATATTTTTCCATCCATGTTATTTAGAATGATATTCATTTCCTATGAATTGTGACTTTGTATTTTTCAAGCGAATATTTGATAACACTCATTCCTTAGATTCCTCCTTTTGATCCCTCGTTTCAACTGATGTGTGATCTAATGTGGTTCCCTTCCACCATGTAGTTTTTTGTTTTCTCTTTCTTTGAACCACTTGGAAACCATTGTCTTTTGAGATAGAATTATTATCTAATGGATTTTGACATGAAACTTGTAAACATGGACATGCAACAATCAAGTAGCCATATTCAAAACATTGCCTACATCTATAAACAATATTTTCATAGTCTACTTTTTGAGTTCTTGGTGAACCACACCAAATTAAGAAAAAATAGTAGGAAGCTTTTTTCTCAAATCCACAAACACACAAATGCAGGGACATGTTGATTTGAATCTTTATGTGTTGAGGAGTTTTGGCTACAAAAATTACTTATAGTACCTCTAATATGTTTCAAGGTTGGTAGGGTCTAAAAAACATGAGAGGTTTTCACTTAGGGGTTCAAAGTTTGGAAACCAAAGTTTCATGAATAACCCCACCTTATGAAACTAGGGCTCTATTTTTGAAAATCTCAACTCGTTCGAACTGGGCTCAAAACAATGCAATGAAGAACCCTTGGGCATGAGGAAAGATTTTCACCTATCTTAATATGATAAGAGCCCAATGTTGGTTTATCCACTCATGTAGATTAGAAAGAGTAGGCTAACATCCATTCAACCAACAAATTAACCTTGTTTCATTGAGCATAGATGCAAAATCAGACGTTTCTTCATTATCCAGGGAAATCGTGATAGTTGTAGCTAATTCATCAACAATAAAGCCTTGCTTAAGAGAAGGAATGAGAACATTACCCGGTTCATGATATTTGTTTGTAGCTATTACATGTTCTTTCTGGACTTTCGTATTCTTTATGTTTGTCATAAGAGTGAGATTCAAAATAACCTCTTTGAATGAGGTTTTTCCACGAGTCTTTTTTTTACTGGATCTCTCACACAATAGAAGGTTGTCTTGGGTTCTTCTGAGTGATCCTTCTGCAATGTCTTTGAATCTATTTTTTCGCTCTTGCATGTACTCTTAAGGAAAGACTTGGGACTTTTTTCATAGTGGATCATCCATCAATATGGAAGAAACCTCTCGAGAACAATTGCACACATCTTTCACTTTTGATCTTGAGGAGTTCTCCATTTCTCCTCTAGTCTCCTTGTACCTTTTTAATTAAGCATTGGATGCAACAAATATTCTAAGATAAAAGATATACTTTCTCCAATGAATTGTGGTATAAAACCTTCTCTAACTTGTATAAAATATTCCGTATTTCTCATTAACTTTCAAATAAGAATAAAAATGAATTTAAGAGGACACAATAGATGCATACAACTGAATGCTTTGTATTACTTAATGAAATGCACCGATGTTCAAGCTGAAATATGGGTTGTATGTTTTTTTCATGTTGAACTTCATTATATGTGGGGATTGAACACATGGAGTTGCATTATATTTATAAATGATTGGTGTGGTCTATGTTTTAAACAATCGTGTTGAAGGGACAAGAATGCAAGTGCAATGGCTTGACCTACATAAAAACAAAAATAGGATTCTTAGTAACCTCCTTAGCACAAATAACAGTCATAGGAGTCTTTGATGTCAAATAGTTATCAAGAATATCTCACGAGAAATAAGCAATGTTAAGTTTTTCTTATGAAACAAAATTCCATTGGGCATTTCTTAAAAGACGATAAATATTCCAACAATGCAATTTTTTGAAGGTAAATGTAATTGTATTTTTAAACTTCTATTGGGGTGTTTTTGAAGCACATATTATCTAGAATTCGGAAGTGTATTGGCACGTTCGATAGGATTTGGCCATGATCTCATGGATTACAATTGGAAATATGTTTGAGTTGTGGCAAACACAAATATTATTTTAAAAAATAGTGCAGAAAATCATTGTATACAAATATTAGGAAAGCTTTTATATGGGTGTTGATATGATACAAATGTACCCGATATTGATGAAGTGCTCATGTTGACTCTGTCAAGAATGGTAAAAGGATTGATTTGGAGGACGTTGTGAAATAATATTTTAAATTTGTCAAGGAAAGAAAAAGAAAAAACAAGGCTAGATATGATTACTTTGTTGTGAAGAGTTTCATTACAAAGACCAAGGTTGATTCCTACTAGAAAAAAGGCAAACAAGAGGGGCACAATCGTAAGTGATATTTAATTGTATTTTGAGAGGATGGGAATAGGATGACATGAAAGCGTAGGGAGTAATACATAAAGTGTCTCTTAGGAAATTGTTGGTAGAAAGAGAAGCTTGTGCATAATTGGGTGTACTTGTTGGTATATTTGTATAACTTGCAACCATTGTTCCCTGTAGCAGAGTTGCAGTCAACCCTTCTTATAACTGAATTCCTCCATCAGAGTTGCATACCCTATAAGTGATACTTATTTTTTGCATGGAAGGCATATCCCAATACAACACAATTTTGAAATTTACTATGAAATGTAGGCTTAATGCAAGAAAACAAATGTAATACAAAATGGTCACACTACTTTGCATGTATCTAATCCCTACTTTGTATGTCTTTGTAGACATGAAAACATTGTGTTTGAATGAAATTTTTGTCTGTCAAGATAGATATAGAGGGGGTTGAAGGTGGGGGTATTAGATTTAATTGTGTTTGCTTCTCAAATATTTCACACAATTGTAAATTCAATCCAATATCCATTCCTCCACTACATGCAATCCTCTATTTGCACGTTTTGATTATTTAATTATTTGTCACTTAGATACAACCATGTGCCTCCATGCATGAATAATCTTGCATGTATTATGACGATCAATCATTTTATTCATGTGTAACAATGATTAACCCTCATTAATCATCTAAAGGGGATCATATTAACTATGTGGAGGTTGAGTTTGACATTCTCTCATCTTAACATAACATAGTATATTTCTATCTAATTTTTAGTGGATTTGAGTGATTTTGCATCATTTAAAGGCATTTTAGGTTTCTAATATTTCATAGATAACATCACTACGTAGTATTTTAACATGTTATTTGATAGTTGTCTTGTTCCTTTAACTTATGTATTGATATATTCCCCTAAATTGGCTTTAGTCATTGTATGGCACCCCTGTTAATAGATCCTTCTATTTATATATTGTTTCCACCAAGCATTCATAGATGTTACAAACACATTCTTTTAAAGGCACGAGACTTTCGTTGGTTACTTTGGTGACACAATCTTGTACTTTTCTTCTCGAATATGTTAGGTTTGATTCAAATGCTAGTACTTAAATTGTATGGGCCATGCTTCTCCTTGTAAGGCATTACTGTATAGTTTATAAAATAATATGACATTGTCATTTATACACCTTTTCCTAGGCTATCAATGGTATTAGAGCTTGGTTATGAAGAAATAGAAGCAATTTTGTTCTCCCTAAGAGAGTGAAGAGTTGGTTTATGAACAAATGGAAGCCATTTTGTTTTCCCTAAGAAAATGAAGGTGTGATATTGTTTTGAGAAAACAAAAAAATTGGAGTTTGATGATGCATGTTGTTAGGTTGAAACTGTGTCTCATTCAAACACAATTAAGAACTAACTGATCTAAATGAACAAAAACAATCAATAGCTCATGGGACAAAAGTCCCCTTGTTTTTAGGATCTATTGGTGATCCAAGGGCCAAGAAATTTCTATAAAATTATAGCATGAGTAGGATATGATCATTTCCACCAAAGGTTCAAATGTTTTCTTTATGATATTCAAGATCTTACTGATGGTTACTCTACAAATGAGTTATTTACAATGTAATGGGTAGGTCTTTTATCATTAAAAAAATATAAAAGAGAGGCAAGCGCAGGGTAGAAAAGAGAGAAACTCTTGATTGAGACATGTCTTATAATACTCAAAAATTAAGTTACAAGGGTTTGTAGTTAATCATTGGACATCAAATCTAACTATTGTACTAATTGAAAACACCACAATGAGCAAGACTTTTAATGAATAACATGTAAACACGAAATCTATAACTCTATTCAAAGAAAACAATTACACTAGCTTATAGTTATTTGCACACAACGACCAATGTAAGCTTCTAGATAACTAGAATGAGCTCTCAAATCCAATTAAACTAGGTGCTGCACAATCTAATTGTATATTCACTTGCACACCAACAATATCAAAACTTCTCTACATAGATCACTTCTCAAATCAAGACTTTTGGTAAACTGTCAAGACAAAAATAGTAAGAAGGGCAGGTGAAATCCTGACTCAATCTCATTAGAGTTTTGATACTTAAATGTGTCAACTTTGTCAGACAATCAAAATTCAAAAGTGTGAGAATCTAAGCAAGTGTAAACCTAATGTTATTTTGACGTTTTGGGATCAAATTTGCCAATTCCTTACAATAGCAAGCAATGTTGCTTATATATAAAATGCTCGTCCATCATGGCTATGGTGCACAACCATAAATTAATGCTCTTGATACAAGTATTAAAGGGAAAAAACTGATTAGAAATCAATCATATGTGATAACACATTAAGAAGTATGAAGATAAGATCGATCTAGTCATGGCACAAATTTAGATACAACTTCCAAGATGGAAGTGGATTCAATCTCCCACATACTCCAATCTCTAAGGAACAATAATCACTCTGGTATTCAAATTCTCTCACTAACTGGTCATTGATCCAAATAGGGAGAAACAACTCATTGTGAACCAATCCTAATGATAAATTCGTTGAATTTTATTTGTAGCTCCGTTCATTCCACATGTTTATGTTTATTATCCAAGAACACAAATCTCCTTCCATATGCACCATTTCCTATTAAATGCTAATGCCCAGGAAATATTGGAACAATGGATTGTTCCAACTCTATAAATAGATGTATCCAGTTCAAAGAAAAATAAATTTATCCTAGTTTTATTTTCTAACACTCTGACTTTGCTCAATTTTGTAATGTTGTTGTGGAACGATATTTTGGTTCACCCCTGCTATGAACACTTTTTTGCCATTGCTATTTCCATATTCGTTTTCTTCTTATAACCAACTCACTAGATCTTAGGTGTAGGTTCTTTTCCATTGATTTTGGGTTTACCATGTTCAGGTCTATGCACTGTAGTCATCCACTCTCCTTTGCCTGGCTATCCGAAACAAGCCATCACTAGCCCATCACTTGGTCTTTGCCTTGGCCGTCAAATTTTTGCTCTTTGTTTGCTTATCTGGACATCCACATGTTCATTATATGAGGGTAACACTCATGTATCTGCTTCACTGCCACTTTTAGCCTTTATGGTTTTTCGTTGTTTCTCTTTCATTATCTTCATGGCTTTTATGTGGCCCTAGGTTCAATACATCTATCGCTCTAGGGATCCAGACTCCTAGGTTAGCAGGATTTCAACACGTGGATGGATCTTATTTCTCCACTTATCTGACATTGACCATACAAGGCACTCTGTTGACGTCACCTCAATGTTAGCAGGATGATGACATGTGGACAACTCTCGTTGCTCTGCTTGTATGTGATTGACTGTACAATGCACTATGTTGATGTCACCTCCGGGTTAGCAGGATGATGATACGTGGATGACTCTCACTGCCCCGCTTTCTCGACATTGACTGTACAAGGCACTCTACTAACACCATCTCTAGGTTAACGAGATGGTGACATGTGGTTCAATCCCAAAGCCTTAGATCTTTATCACCGTGGGGACACTTCTAGGTTATCGAGCTTCCAGAATTGTGACACTTAGTGCAATCTTGAGGGCACGAGGCTTTACATATCTCGGCGAGTCTCCATCGGGCCACATCATTAGGACCGTTACACTTGGCACAATCCTGGGACTCAGGTATTGAAAGGACTTAGCCATTTGAACATATTCAATTATGAAACATTTTCATCTCTACGAACAAAGAAAAAACAAAGGTAGACTCAAGAAATAATCAGTAGGTTAGTCGAAACTAAACTCTATCAAAGCACGAATAATACCTGAGTAAAACATCTAACGACATAGACTTAACATGAGAAGCACAAACCCAATTTCAACTCAAAATGAAATCTACTACCAGTAAAACATAAAACATAAATAATCCCTAATTTTTAACAGAGACTTTGAGCAACTAAACATTATTCTAAATGCAATAAAATGTCTTAACTAAATAAGCATTTCGAATGAATATCATGATCATCCAGATTAGAATTTAAACTGAATACACATGAAACATGACTATAATACAACCAAAAATCTCAACAAAGTTTCACAATGCAAATGCTTCTAACGAGGATAATGAGGAATACTTTGATCATACATAAATCCACATTTTACTTGTCATTTGAAATTATATGAAGAATATAGCTTGATGATGCATAAATAAACCAGAATATGATAAACAAGTCAGGGTCATAAGTTAGATATTATAAATGGAACCAAATATCTATCATTTAAATGATATTCTTAAATAAAATCTTACTAGCATGTAAGAACATAAAATAAAAATAGTTATGCTAAAGCAAGAGGGTCCCCATATGAAACTATCTGAGTATGGCATGTGTTGGACCCAACAAATGATGACTTTTGCAAGGAGAATGCTGCTTAGCATTCAAAACTTAAATTACAAATGATCAAACTCAAACAAGAAACACCAAACTCCAAACTTATTTTGTAGATAAAACCAGAAAAATGAAAGCACTAAAGTTTACCTCAATATGTGACATACTAAATTTTACATATGCCTACTACCATTAGAATGTTAAAAGTGATTGATTCTTTTATGGCCTTTGCATTCATGTAAAAAAAATTAAATTTGTCTAAAACCATTAGAATTTATGAGAAGAATAATTTTAGATATTTGGCTTGGGGGAGAAATGGCATGGCCATTGTCCTGCTGCCATCTAGGTATCTATAGCCCTAACAAAGATACCTCTGGTCCCACTCATGACCTTGCTCCATTTCCAACCAAGTTGGAAACCCTATGATGGAGATTCTCGAAATCACTTTTTTAAAGAAAGAATTTGGATTTTGTATTTTGTTTTTTGTTCAATTTCCTTTTGATTTCTTTCTTTTGAAAAGATTTCATCGTTGAGTCTATTGAAGGTTGGGAACCAATCCATGGGAATAATGATAGACTTAGAAAATTCATAACTATTAAGTCAAAGCTAAATCAAATCAATGTTTGCATTTTGCTTTTAATGTGAAATTAAGTCATCATACCATGGACCAAACTGAACTTTAGATTGATCTACTTCTACAATGAACATGTTGGGATTTACTTTTGAAATTGATTTAGACAAACCTTGATCACATACTAATTTTGTAGGTTTTACTTCAATATCATATTCTGGAAGTTTAACAACCCATTATCCTCTTCTCTCACCCAACTCATTTTGTCTTAGCATTTTCTTGACTGTAAGGTTTGGGATTATGGTATGTATCTTGTTTCTTAATTTACAATGACAATTTTTTTTGACTGCCTTCACCAATGCAAAAGCTTGTTTATCTAAAGCAAGGTATTTTAGTTTAGCTTCTTTCAAATATGTATTCACAAAAGCTATGGGGTGCTCTCGGTCTTCAAACCTTTGTGCCAACATCGCTGCAATAATGTGATCATAAGTGAAAGAATAAATATATGAAACTTTAGCATAATCCAGACTGATCAATACATGAGCTTGAATAATTACATCTTTGATATCTTGAAATGCCTTCTTAGAAGAGGTATCCCATTCTATCCTGGCTCCCTATATTAACATAGCATTAAGAGGTTTAGTGATCTCAGCGAAATTGAAAATAAAATTTTGTTTAAATTTGATCTTGCTAAAAAATGATTTCAACTCTTTTTCACTGTTTGGTAGCTGAATTTTTGAAATAACACTAGCTCGTTTTGGGTCAATTGACATACCTTCTTCGGTGATAATGTGACTTAGAAGCTTACCTTGAGTTGCACAGAAAACACATTTTTTGGGATTTAGAAGATATGCCAAACCTTCTGAAGTATTTGAAGACCTTTTCTAGATGACTGGAGAAATTGGATCTACATTTAGAGAATACAATCAGGGCATCCATGCATACTACTATGCACTTACTAATTAGGCATTCGAAAGCAGTGTCCATAACTCTCTGAAATGTGGCATCATCATTAAGCAAACCAAATGGCATTTTCTTATAGACATAAGTGTCCCACTTAGTGGTCAATGTTGTTTTGGATCTATCTGCTTTGTCTACTAAGATTTGGTTGTAACCTGAGAATCTATCCAAAAAGGACATCATCTTTGAACCACTGACCTATTGAATAACTTTATTGAGTGAAGGAAAGGGGTAGTTTTATTTATCTTATGCACGATTGAGATTTATAAAATATACACAAAGGAATTTCTCCATTTTTATTCCTCACAGGTACTAGGTATACCACCCAAGTTGAATGATGCATTGGGAAGACAATGCCAACTGATAACATCTTCTGGACTTATTTTAGAATGAGCAGTTCTAAGACCTAATTAATTGTCCTTTGACTTTGCCTAAAGGGTCTTTGATCAGGGTTTAGAGGAATGTTATGTGTTATAACTTGAGAGTCAAACACCTTTAGGTACTTGTAGCTCCATGCTATGATATATTGATAGCACAACATCTTCTTCAATGTTTGTATATCTTCATTACTACACTGAGGTTCAATCACCATATTTTTAGTCTTGTCTGTAGTTCCCATGTTGAGAATTTGTGACTTTTGACTCAGATGAAACTCCTTTCTTGGTCTAGCTGCTATGTTATCTAGGTCATATAATATTTATAGTGACAACATTCCCTTTAAAATATCATTATATTTCAACTAAAGTACTCCATCAACATTGTATTATTGTTCTTCAAAATCAAGTCTTTCTTCGTTGTCAATTACTTGTGCATCAAAAGTGTTGGACTTAGATAAGAAATCAAGAATTTGCTTATCATCATAATTTTTTTGGAAATGTTTAACATTATCAAGTATTGAGGGACAATAGATCAATTCTACTAATTTTTTTTTCAAGTCAGTCTTGTCTTATGGTGTGAGATTAGCAACCGGGATGGTTAATGAGTCGGCCTTTGCATTTTTAGCTCTAGGGATGACTAAAATGTTAGAAACATTAAAAGATTTAATTATATCCCAAGCAAGATGTTTATATTTATTTAAATAATAAATATTGCATTGAAACTTGTTGCGCCTTTGGTTGAAAACCAATTCAAAATCATTGAAGACTCTTAATTGATAGACATCATACATGATTGCAAATTGCAGCCCCAAGACCAAAACTACATACTCTATCATGTTGTTAGTACAAAACAATTATAATCTAAAAGCTGCAACATGTTTATTACCATTGGGATCAATGAAGATAATAGCAAACCTGACTCCTTGCTTAAATCGTGCACCATTTAAATATAGTGACCGCACACCTGAATCCTTATCATGATTAGATCTTTTCTTCTTTGCTAGTTTGGTTGATAAAGTATAGACACCTACCTTTATAGAAGTGAAATTAACTTGCTTGTTGATTGCATTGTATTTTTTTATCATCAATTTCATTTTTGGCTCTCTATTAATTCTAATTTGATTTGCTACTCCTTTCCATGGAAGCCACATGTAGAAAAATTCAGTTGCCATATAACCGTTGAGTGATCTTGAAAAAACTCTAATTAATAGTATGCCATGTGCTTTTGGGATCTCAACCACTTGTATGACTATAAAATACTGTAGTCTTGGCTCAGCTTGAAACTACATATGTACATTCAACAACTCACCCATGACCTTGACTTCAAACTTGTCCAACTGAACTACCGCCTTGTATAATTTCACGGGAACAATCCTAACTTTTTGCAAACATCTACATGTATAAAATTATCTAATGCATCATAATCTACAAGACAATTGTGAAGATTCTTACTAAAAATTCAGATTATAAGTAGGATTGGTATAACCTCAGCTCTAGTCTTATGTATTACAACATTGGTATTGGCTAGGTTTTTTTTGTTTAGTTTGATTAATCTTGTTTGTAAGAGACTTAGGAATTAAATCCATTTTTCTAGTTCATGCAAAGTTATGTTCACTTTAATCATTTTCATTTCTTCCGTGATGTTATAACTGGTTTTGCTAGTGGAGGGTTTATTGTCACTTGATTTTGGTGGAGGTAGATCATTTTTGATTTTAGGATCAGGGGGTGTAACATAATTGTTTAGTGGGATTAAGGTAGTTAAGGAATGATGTACTCTAATGCTAAGAATATAGTTTCTTCTCTGGTACTATTGGAAAGCTTGGATATCATTGGTGTTTTCTTCAAGCTCATTGTCTTCTGTGTTAGAAAAATTTAGAGTTTCTAAGACCATGTCTATATTATAATACTTTGATAAAGTAGAAACATCAGAATTACTAGAAGCATTTTCATCATTCGAGACAAATTCATATTCATCAATTTATTTTTATAGGCTATCAAAAGATAAACAAAAATCAATCTCCATGTTGGACTATGTTATATACCCAACACTAATTGGGCAAAGCAATATCCATGATGTTAATGTCAGGAAGCTTGTTCGATGTGGACTCAGGGTATTTACTAGCTCTATTGAAAGGTCTATAATTGCGTTGATAAGTGAAATTCCAAGTTGAATTTCCAATGTTCGAGTTACCTACTTGTTTTTCAAAAAAATCATTTCTCAATCTTTGGAATATTCTTTGAATTACATCTAGCCTAGGTTTGGCTGGATCTTGAGAAGGATTCTATGTATTGTTAGCTACTACTGAAACTAAGGCTCAATTATAAGATTGAGGCATTGCCTCACCATCTGGATTTAAGAATCCTAAATTTTGATTAGGGGCAACATGAACCAATGGCAACTGATTCTTAATTAGAAGAGGTTGTGGCAATGACACATTCTAAGTTACAGGAATGATTAAGTTTAGTGTTGACATGTTTGGGAGAACATAAGGGATGAGAGCCAACATGTGTCCCTATGGATTAAGTTGCCTATCCACTTTTATTACTTCGGCATATGCAAGAGAAAAATCAATGATGGTTGGATCTCTCCTTATGAAAGTAGCAGTCCACGGGTCTAGGGTATTTTGAACATTTCTCAGGCTAGTTTGACATTTGACCTATATAAATCTGCTACTCTACCATACATTTTCTAAAAATGCACATTGAAATTGCGTATAGGCTCATTAGATTGCCTTCTCATGCAAACAAATTGCTGGTATAATATACTTGGATCTACTACTTGACCAAACTAAGATAAAAATATAGTATTTAGTTGATTCCATTACACAATTGAATTTTTAAGAAGGTCAAGGAATCAATCATAAAATTGATCAAGGTGAAAGAAAATAACCTTCAAGCTACATCCTCGTGTTCAAAATTAAGTAATCTGAGAGATATTTTATATTATGTAATGTGCTCTTCTACAGTCCTTTAATGTTTAGAGTAAACTTCAGAAGATAATGCTTAGGGTTTCTAATGGTAACTCATGCACATCACCAATAATATTTATGGCTGATCTAAGTAGCCAAGCTACAACCATTTGGATTGGTTTATTGGTGATAGATTGTAGGGGTGATTTGTTTGTGTAAACTAATTTCTTAGGTCTATCACGGTTAGATCTAGGATGTCTATATGCTTGAAGAGGATAAACAATTAATTTTCTTTGTCCCAACCTGATTCCATATCGTGTGACTCTTGAAGAAGACTCCAGAGTGACAAAGCCTAATATCTTATTAGTATGATTTTAAACACATAACAACTATAAGCATAAATATGTCTTACTAGTTTTAATCAATGAATAAGCTCAAAGATTATGACATTTAATATTAAAAAACAAGTTATGAAATACTGGCGAGCCCTCTTTCTAGCACCAATTTTTGTTGGTTGTGTTAAGCAGATAATAGAAATTGAGAGAAGCAAAAGGAGAGGGAATCAAGTCAAAGTCTAGTAATCAGTTAAAAGGTTCAAGCCCTCCTTCTAGCACTAATTTCTATTACTTACATTAAGTAGGCAATAGAAATTAAGAGAAGCAGAAAGAGAAAGTGTCAAGTCAAAGTCCAGTGAGAATTTAAAAGGTTCATGCCCTTCTTCGAGTGTTAATTTTTATTACGCTGAAATGATGACTCACTCAAACACAGTTAAGTACTAATTGATCTAAATGAATAAAATTAATGAATAGCTCATGGGATAAAAGTCCCCTTGTTTTTAGGATCTACCGGTGATCCAAGTGCCAAGAAATCTCTATAAGGTTATAGCATGGGTAGGTTATGATTAATTCCACCAAAGGTTCAAATGTTTTCCTCTTAATATTCAAGATTTTACAAATGGTTCCTCTATAATGAGTTATTTACAATGTAATGGGTAGGTCATTTCTCATTAGAAAATATTAAAGAGAGGGAAGAGTAGGGAAGAAAAGAGATAAACCTTTGATTGAGACATGTCTTCTAATACTTAGAATTAGATTATTGGGGTTTGTCATTAATTATTATACATCAAATTTAGCTATCGCACAAATTGAAAACACCACAATGAGCAAGACTCTAAGGAATAATATGTGAACATGCAATCTAGAACTCTATTCAAAGAAAATAATTAGACCAGTTTGTAACTATTTGCACACCATGACCAATGTAAGCTTATAGATAACCAAAATGAGGTCTCAAATCCAATTAAACTAGTTGCTGCACAATCTAATTGTATATCCACTTGCACACCAACAATATCAAAACCAATTTACATATATTACTTTTTAAGTAAAGAATTTTGGTAAACCATCAAGATGAAACTAGTGGGAAGGGTAGGTGAAATTTTGGCTCAATCTCATTAGAGTTTTGATACTCAAATGTGCCAACTTTGGTAGACAATCAAAATCTAAAAGTATGAGAAACAAAGTAGGTGTAATCCTGACATTATTCTGACAACATTTTAGGATCAAATTTGCCAACCCCTTGTAATAATAATCAATGCTACTTTATATAAAATGCTAGTCCATCATGGCTATGGTGCACAACCATAAATTAAATTCTATTGATATAAACATTAAAGGAAAAAAGTTGATTAGAAATCAGTCTTATGTGATAACAGATCAAGAAGATACGATCGATCTATTCATGGCACAATTTTAAATACAAATTCTAGGATGAAAGTGGATTTAATCTCCCATGCAATCCAATCTCAAAGGAACAATAAGCACTCTATGGTATTCAATTTGTCCCACTAACTGATTATTGATCCAAATAGGTGGAGACAACTCATTGGGAACCAATCCCAATGATAAAGCTGTCTGATCTATATTCTATCTTGGTCCATTTGACATGCTTATGTTTATTCCCAAAGAAAACAAATCCCCTTCCATAGGTGCCATTTCCTATTAAATACTAATGCCCAAAAAATATTAGAACAATGGATTGTTCCAACTCTATAAATAGATGCATTCAATTCAAAGAAAAAAATATTTCCCATGATTTCATTTTTTGCCACTCTAAATTTGCTCAATTTTGCTACTGTTGCTATGGAATGATATTTTGGTTGACTCCTACTATGATTTCTTTTTTTCCATTGCTACTTCCACGTTCGTTTTCTTCTTGTAACCAACTCACTAGATCTTCGGTGCAGGTTCGTTTCAATTGAATCTGGGTTCACCATGTCTAGGTCTATGCACTGTAGTTTCCCACTCTCCTCTACCTGCTATCTTTGCTTGGCTATCTGAAACAAGAGGTCATTCGCCTGTCGCTTGATCTTTGCCTTGTCTGTCAAATTTTTACTCTCTATTTGCTTAACTGGATATCCACATGTTTATTATATGAGGGGAATGCTTATGTGTTTGCTTCAATGCCACTTTCCACCTTTTTGATTCTCTACTATTTATCCTTCGCTATCCTCATGGATTTTCTAGGGCCACGTGGTCTCAGGGTCAATACTTCCATTAATCTAGAGCTCTAAGCTCCTAGGTTAGCTAGATTTTGACACGTGGATGGCTCTTGCTAATCTGCTTGCTCGATATTGACCGTATAAGGCACTCTGCTAATGTCACCCTTGAGTTAGTGGGATGATGACATGTGATGACTCTTGCTGCTCTGTTTGCTTGACATTGATCGTACAAGTCACTTTGTTGATTTCACCTCCAAGTTAGCGGGATGATGACATGTGGATAAATCTCATTGCTTCACTTTCCTGACATTGACTATACAAGGCACTCTACTGATGTCACCTACAAGTTAGTAGGATGATGACACATGGATAGTTCTCACTACTTCACTTACTTGTAATTGATTATACAAGGCACTCTTCTGATGTCACCTCTGGGTTAGTAAGATGGTGACACATGGTTCAATCTCATATCCTTAGATCTTTATCACTGCTAGAACACTTCTAGGTCATCAAGATTTTAGGATTGTGACACTTGGCATAACCTTGAGGGTACGTGGCTTTACATTTCTTGTTGAGTCTCCACCAGGCTGGATCACTAGGATCATGACACTTGGCACGATTCTGAGACTCGAGGTATTAAAAGGACTTAGTTGTTTGAACGAATTCAATTACCAAACATTTGCATTTCTGTGAATAAAGAAAAAACAAAGGTATACTCAAGAAATAATCATTAGGTTAGTTGAAACCAAAATCTATCAAATCACAAATAACTTCTGAGTAAAGCATCTAACGACATAGACTTAACATGAGAAGTGGAAAACCAATTTCAATTCAAAATGAAATTTGCTACCAGTAAAACCCAAAATGTAAATAATCCATGAATGTCAATGGAGACTTAGAGAAGGTAAACATTATTCTTAATGCAACAAAATATCTCAATTGATAAATAAACATTTCAAATGATTAGCATGATCTTCCAGATTAGAATTTGAACTAAATACGCATGAAACATGACTATAGTATAGCTGAAAATTTCAATAGAGTTTCACAAGGCAAATGCTTCTAGATAAGATAATGAGGAAAAATTTGAACATAGATGAATCCACATTTTACTTATTTGAAATTATATGAAGAATATAGCTCGATGATACACAAATAGACCAAAATGTGATAAACAGGTTGGGCTCACAAGTTAGAGACTATAAATGGAACCAAATATCTATCATTTGAATGACATTGTTAAATGAAATCTTACTAGTATACAAGAACATGAAAAGAAAATAACTATATTAAAGCAAGAGGGTACCCATACAAAAGTATCCGAGTGTGGCACATGTTGGACCCAACATATTACAAATGTTAATCCTTTCATTAATGATGATTTTTCTTGGTTACTTAAAGGACCTTTTTTGTTGTTGGATTGAATGATATTTTTTTGCTTTTAGTTGCCTTTTTTTTGTTGAAGCAATGGATATTTTTAGCACATTTGATGTGGGTGTTGGGTAATTGCCTAAAAAAAACTTTAGGGGTTTAATTCTACTAAAAAGGTGTTTTAATGTGTATTTTCTATGAAAGGCATCAAGATCTGCTAGAAAATATGTGGATATTTGTTGAGATGGGTGTTATCCACTACCTTAAAAAAAGGTTGCTTTGAACTTGTCAAAAAACATATCAAAAATTTGTTGATTGTTGGAAAATTAGAGTAGTTCAATGGGGGCCCCACAAAGCTTATTATTTGTTGTTATCCAAGTATACAAATTTATAAGATTTTGTTTTAAATTATTCAAATGCTAATAAAATATGGTATATGTAAAACTTAAAAAAAATTTACTTACAATGACGACACATGAGAGTTAGTTCTAACATATCTATAAAGACACTTTACAATTAGAGGTCAAAGGTTCAAGCCCCTCTGCTTTCTTGTTTTACATAGAGTAAAATTTTAAAAATCAAGCATGTAAATGTGAGTTATATGTAAGTTTTAGTGACACTTGTCTTCTAAGAGACTTGTAGATACCCATATTGAGTTAGCTAATAAATTAAAGACAAGGATGATAGTTTAATGACAATTTTAGATTTGTTCTAATTTTTTTAGATGATAACATTTATGTTTGAGATTGTCAAGATGTGGAGCAGGTTGATGATATTGAGTTGCATAGACTTCTCATCTCTCATTTGATTAGGGGGAAGGTGTGGACATTAGTATTCAAGATGGTGGTATTGATAATACTTCGGGCATTAGGATTAATCAAGTACTTTTTGTACAAGGTTGATAGTGGTAAGGATAGTTGAAACATACAATAGACACTTCATACTTCATGTATAAGTTTAGAGGAGATAATATTGATCACAATGGTTTGTGTTTTCCATATATGTTCCATATTATGAGTACATGTACCAGGGTTTAAAGGATAATGGTGTGTTCCACACACTTATCTCATGTATGTTTCAAGGAGTTTCAGAAGGCTGTAGGATTTTAGTAGGCACAAGGAGCGAGAGATCAAACTTAAAGAGAGGTGATAAACATGTCAACCCAAGTTGATCAGACTACACAGTAGAGTTGGCAGGATATAGAGACTTCACTAGAGGTGAAATATTCCCTCCAACATACATATTTTGTCCCATTTGGATCAAGAGGGTTTGGTAGGTTTGATCCAAAGGTTATTGGTTAGATTATAATGATTCTCCTTGTGAGAGACCCCTTATAGTCGATCCACTTTGTTAAATGTTTTAATTTAGTGTTGTTTAATGTTAGTTAGGGTAATAAGTTGGTTGGTAGTTTTGGATAGTTGGGACTAAAAAACAAGTGAAACCCATAGATTTATTATGGTATTTAACCTACGGGTGAATAGTGAGAATGTATGAGATTCAATGATAAAAATTTGTTTATGCTAATAAATTAATATGGAACTGAACCATCTATAATTTTTTTAATTTAGGTTATCATAATATTAGGTTTTAATTTTAATGAGAGGTGTTATATTATGTCAAATCTTTTAATGAATAAATTTTTGGAAGATAATGGACACAATATTTACCCAAGATAGGTTTTGAGATTATGGTGTCGTTTACTAATCCATATAGAATCAGAAAAATAATCACATTTTGAAACAACCAAAAAGACAAAAATTAGATGATTCATATCTATGCATCAATAATTATTAATGAAGGTCGAGAACTATGTTAAGAGTTAAAACCTCAATGTTTCGAGCCAAATGCTTGGCCCATCCTTAGGAAAAATAAACAGAAGAGAAACCAAAAGATGTATGATGAAAATATGAGAAAAATATCACAACTAAAACCCATAAATATGAAAAGATGGGAAATCAAGGAATGGGTTGGTAACCTAGAAGACAACTAAGTTTGACCAAAGGTATGGGAGGGATATTTTACCAATACTTTAATCCACCTAGCGACTAGGATGTAGATCTCTATGGGAGTGTTAATTTAGTTATCCACCTTCATTAATAAGACAATAATTTTCAAAATCCAAAAGGATTAATTGCCAATACAGTGACAAAATTGCCCTTCAAGGTCTTATCTTGTAGACTATCATTTTTACATGTGATAGAAGTAGTCATGCAATTATTGGTAGTTGTGCATGCAAAATGACAATGTTCTATAGACATAGGTGGTCCCATTCAAATGAGTGGCAGGTATTGTCTTGTGAGGCAACATAGATTAGTAACATTTGTAGTTTGATGTATCTTTAGTTTTTTGATGGTTGGAGGCCCTTTAGAGAACAAAAGAGAACCTTTAAGATTTGTATAATTGAGAGTCATGAGGTATACATAAGATATGTTTTGAAACATCTTGGAAACTACTTATATACATAAACATCATATACATTTACATAAGACATGAGTGCAATAGTGATTTAGTGATAGATTCAATTGTATAGTTGCAAGGAACTATAACATTTAAACAAATTCATAAAATCTATTTGAACGTAATTTTGATGTTCTAGCTTAAAATGAAAATTTAAAGGGTTTCTCTCCAAATTCCTTTTCAAAAAAATCTATACAAACATAGAAATTTTGTTTTTTTTCTTCATCGGTTTTGATATTATTTTCCCATATAAATGTTTTATTATTTTTCTCAAGGGCATCGGGATTTTTTAAATCATCTTAAACTTAAATAAATGTCAACCCAATAAGTGAAAAAGAGATAAATTTATTTCTCATTCTAAAAAGTGATTACAAAACAAGTGATCAAACACGATAAGAACAACACAAGAGGGCACGATAGGGGATATAACACTTGATGGTGTGTAGATTGTATGTGACACTTCAACCCATCACTTAGTTTTATTTTAGTTAAACACAATAAAATGTATTACAAAAATACCTAAAACTTGATTATGACAGTTGTTTCCTTAATATCAGAGCTAATGTGTGCTTGTGAATGTCTTGATAATGATGTATGCTGAATGTGATAGTCATAATGCTAATTTTTTTTTATAAGAGAACTATCTTTTGTTATGTTTCATGTTGTAAATTAGTCTCATAGACACCTTGAATAAATTTTTGAAGGATGCCCATGAGTGCTTAAAATGCCTAAGATGAATACCTTGTAACACTTTCAAATGGAAAGGATGCAAACTAATAGATGGACCCATAAACATCATGAATAAATATGGCAAAGATGCATGCAAATGCCTCACAAAAATACTTAAAACATCTTGAGTGTGTGTGTGTGTGTGTGTATATATATATATATTCAATAGAAAATTCAATCCCCTTAGAATACTTAAATTATGTAACTTCTCAATGCAAAATTAAAGATATGGTCTCTCTATTGATCAATGTGATAAACCCTAATATTATGAAATTACTTAGCACCTCCTTAAAAATACAATGAGATTGTCACACATGTACATAAGTTTCTCAAAGTTGGATTATATTTATGTTCAAATTGAACCATGCCCAAAGATTTGAGGATTGACAATGCAATACATGTCTTGTTACCATTTTCTGTGATTCATTTCATAGTGAATAACATGGTAGACTTCTTTAGGATCTTTGTCTAATTGACATAAACAATGCATAGGCTAAGGCCAAATGGATACAATTTCTCACTATTATTTTAAAAGTTCTAACTACAAATATTTGATTACAATTTTGCTAGAGTTTTCTAATTATCCAGATCACATGAGGTGTGGAATAAAAGCATACGACTGCTAGCAAACTTAGACACTTATCTTAATTTAGAAAGAGGGTAACTAATCAGGATGCCCACTATGCTTCCTCCATATCTTATTTATAACAAAGGAGTGAGGAATATCTGATCCTTCTAGCCAATAATGTCAATCACATCCATTTCCTTTACAACTCATAAGATTCTTATTAAGAGAAAATAAAACCACACTAATATATACAAAAGACATCAAGTGATACATGTTGGGTGAATATTTTGTCACCAGCTAACTGACAGCAAAATATGTATTTCAACCACATCATAAGGAAATTTAATCAGTCAAATGTGCAAGTCTACCACATCAAAATGGGATAAATCTCTCCTCTCATCAAGGGGAGGTTCCATACAACTATAATATACTAATATCTAAATATATGCTGAAAATAGCACTCAGGGGTAGGATAGCACCATCCATCTCTCTTTTTTCAGAGATGATGTTCACAGAGCAAAAGAGAAATCTCAGGTGATTACTGAAGGTACTTCTCTTCTTTTAGAAGTAATGTTCAGTCAATAGCCATATTTTGCCTGGTAGTAACTGGTAACCATAAGAAACACAACGTAGTAACATAGCAGAATGAGGTGTAGCACAAAGTCTCTACCTCAACTACTAAGGAGTGAAATATTACGAAGGATAATGGGGACACAAAGTCTTTTCAAGATCCTTTACACACAAACAGAAAAATAAATAAACTAAAGACAATAGTGGCAGCACAAAGTCTTCCTACAATTGGCTTCAGGACACCTTCCAGGTTACTTCCACTAGTTTTGCTTATTTGATTAGATGAACAATAATGCATTTAGGAAACATACATAAGAACAATCTCCTAAATAACACAAGCTATTTTAGCACAAAGTCTGAAAATAACACTCATTTTCTCATTCAAATGATGAAATATGATTAACAATTTTGAGACCAAGAGAATCAGGAAATGCCTTTCAATTTGGGTAGAGTTTTGATTCTGATAACAAAAAGATCTCCCTTTTGCATAAAATGAGAGATTACAAGATATAGCAGCCAAAATAAAGACTTTGGTGCTTGATTTGATGAAAATGGCCCATGCTAAATTGAATGCCTTCAATATCTATGGGAGGGCCATGTTGGAACAGGTCATCAACCTTGACTTTGGTGTATAGAAACATCTCGAATGTATTCTCCTAAGAATGAGTCATCTGGTCTATTTCCAAATATTTATAAAGCTATCCACTCGCTTTTATTCAAAGAGAGACAAATAGGTCATGCCTTTGAATGTTTGCACGCTCTGATGTCTACTTGGTGGACTATTTCACCTATTGGAATAACTCCCCTGTAGATATTTCAATATTTCCTATAGCTTTCCTTCTTTTATATTTGCATTTTGCCTTTTCCTTGCAATCTAAGCTCTCGAGCTATCCTCTCGCCTTTAGCTATCTCTTTCGGCTCTTTCTTTAGCTGTTCACTGAGTTTGTCTTCAAGTTCCGCACCATATTTCAAAATAAATGAGAATTTTATTACCCTAAATTTGATGTCTATGAGGACATCATTGGCCACTTGGTCCTTGAACCACTTTGAACCTTGAACCTTTGAACCTTTAGAGTGCATCAGTTCAATGGTTCAACGTTTTGGGCAGTTCAATCGGCTCTTTGGTTCAACTTCTCTTTGGAATCTTCCACTTCCTTCGCTCGAAGCTTCCTTCTGACCTTTGAAATTCATTGAACCTTTGAACTTTGAACCATCTTAGTTCAAAGTTCAATGGTTCATTCTCTTTCTTTGAATCCTCTGAAGCTTCAAACTTTTTGGATCTTTTCTTTTTCTGTCGAACCAGTTGAACCTTGAACTTTGAACCTTTGAAAGTTCAAGGTTCAATGGTTCATTGGTTCAATATTAACTCTTCGAATCCTTGTCTTCTAAGCCCATCAAACTTTATTGAAATTGTTGAACCTTTGAACATTGAACTCTTTTGGTTCAAGGTTCAATGGTTCAATCTTTCTTCTTCAAAGTCTTCTTTTCTTTAAGTCCTTTGAAGCTATTGAACTTTGAACTTGCTGAAGCGCTTAATTCTTTAAGTCTGCTGATGTCATTGAACCTTTGAACTCGTTGAACCTTTGAACTTGCGGAGGTAGGGTTCAATGGTTCAATGGTTCATTCCATTTGTTTGAAACCTACAGATGGACCTTTTGGTTGAACCTCGATGTTGAACCAGCCTTGAAATTGCCTAAGTGTTTGGAACTTGTTCCTTTGTGAGAGCCCACCTGTTGAAGTTGTTGAACTTTTGAACCTGCGAGTCCCTTGACTAAAAACGCTTGAATAATTGAAGAACTTGAGTGCTCAGAACATTTTTAAAGAAATGGAGAGATCATTTTGGCCTAAAGGACCAAAAATAGTTGATATGTTGTCTACAAAAATGAGTGATGGTTTTTGGGAACAACAACTGGCTCCAGTTGGGAGACTTCCATCGATTGTAAAAACAATCGAAGGGAGTAGAAAATAGAATCTCAATGCCTTCATGTATGCCATTGGGCTACGAAGTTATACTACTCAAAAAGAAAGGTGCCTAAAAATGAAAAATGAAAAATACAAAATAAAACAAAAGACTATACAAATATACAAATGTACAACCAGACTTATATGATACTACAAGAATTGAAGTGATTCAGATGTTGCCCACTATGAGGCAGTAAAAAAGGCATGCCATCTTGATACTTCAATAGGAAACTATTTTCACCATTGAGCTGATGGATAGCAAACGGGCCTCTCCACAAGGAATCAAATTTTTCATGCATTCCCTTTGGTTCTCTTCTTTTATCCCATAACAAAACTTGATCTCCAATCTGAAAATTATGAGTTTTTACTTTTTGATAAAAAATCTTCTTTACCAAATTTTGATGTGCAGCAATTCGGTCCACCACCACAGTTCACTGCTCATCAAGTTCAGTCAGACTCATGATCCTCTTGTCAATGGTATTTTTAAAAGTTGAATCTTCTATTGCCTTCGCCAAATTTAATGCTGATAATTCTAGGGTGATTGGTATCTCTGCATTGAGACCATACAAAAGTTGGAAAGGTGACATACCTATCGCCCTCTTGGGCATAATTTTGTCTGCCCATAAAGCATCAAATAATGCTTTATGCTAGGTTCTTTGATTATCATCTACCAGCTTCTTGATAATGGTCACCAAGTTCTTGTTGCTTGATTATGCTTGACCATTTTCTTACAAAAAATAATTAGAAGAGTGGGAGAGGGTAATCCCATAGTAAAAATAGAACTGGGTGATCTCATGAGAAGAGAAATAGGCTGTATTGTCTGTGACAATCTTAGTTGGGACCCCAAACTTAGAAATGATGTTCTCCTTGAGAAAATTGCATACTACTTCTGAAGTAGCATGCTTGACTGGGACAACTTCCACCCATTTGGTGAAGTAGTCTATGGCTGTGAAGACATAATCATGTCCAGCACTTGAAGATGGATTTACAACACCAATGAAATCAATTTCCCATTACTAAAATGGCTCTTCTATTACCATTGGCTTGAGAGGTAATGCAACTAATTTGGGTCTTCTAATGAATTGTTGACACAGTTCACATCGACACACCCATTTGTATGTGTCTTGAAACAGAGTAGGCTAATAATACTTGGCTCACAAAATCTTATGGGTAGTTACAAACACAAAAAAATGTCCTCCACAGGCCAGATTATGGAAGGATTTCAAAAGTTTTTTCTGCTGCACTTTATCCACGTAGCGAAGGAACACCCCATCGAGGTTCCTCTTATATAAACCGTTTTCCCACAGGACAAAATTGGCAGCTTTCAACTTAACAGTCCTCTCTTCTTTACAAGACAGGTGACCAAGACACTCACCATAGGTAAGAAAATGAACAATATTCGAATACCACTCATTCATAGTGGAGACAAAGAGGACTGTTGGCGTGTCTTCAACTTCTACTTCTTCATGCCCTATTTCTTTTGGTCTGTTATCAACAATTAATTGGTAGAGACCCCTTCCCTACATAGGCTTTGTTAGTTTGATAACCAGATCAAACTCCTGGATTTTAGCAATCCAATTGCCCCTTTTTGTTTCAAAATCCTACTGAGTCAATATGGATTTGACTATTGTATCAGTAACTATGGCAATAGTGTGTAAATTCAAAATGTAAAAGTGGAAGTATTTTACTACTTTTACCATTAAAAAAGCATGTTTCTCCATGTTTGAGTACTTTAGCTCATGAGCTTCGAGAGGATAGCTTATGAAGGATATGGGAGATTCCACACCTTCTTTGTTCTATTGAACTAGAATTGCTAAAAGTGTGTGTTCAGAAGCATAACTGTACATTGTAAAATCTTTGGTGTAATCTAGATAAACTAGAATTGGGGCATGGACGATAGCTGTCTTGATGTCTTAAAATGTTGATTTGCCTTTTTCAGTCTAGCTGAAAGTGGCCTTTCCCTTCATCATGTCCACAATGTGGCGAGTCTTCTCTGTGAACTCAGGAATGAACCTTCATAGAAAATTCACCTTTCCAAAGAAAGAGTGAACTGCAGTCTTACTTGTGGGCAGAGTAAGCTCTCAGATGGATTTGAATCTTGCTGAGTCAATCTTTATGCCTTCCTGGGATACCATGTGTTTGAGAAGTTTCCCTTCTATAACCCTAAAAATAGACTTCTTGGATTTAGAGAAATGCCATTCTATCGACATCATTCTAACACTTGTTGTAAATAATGCAGGTGATCAAGATGATGCTTGGAAAAGACTATCAAATCATCAAGGTATAGCATAATGAACTTACCCATTTCATCTCTGAAAGTGAGGTCCATCACTCTTTAGAAGGTGGCACCAACATTTATCAAGTCAAAAGGCATTCTTTGATACGTAAAAGTGCCTCAAAGTGTGGTGAAGGCAGTTTTATATTGGTCTACTTCACCGACATCCACTTGATTATACCTTGAGAAACCATCCAGTATTGATAACATCTCTGAACCAGTCACTGTCTAAAGAACTTGATCCATGATGGGTAGAGGGTAATTATCCTTTAGAGAGGATTGATTCAAATTTATAAAATCCATGCAAAGGCAAATTTTGCCATTCTTTTTTCTCACAGGGACTATGTTCGCAATCCATGTAGAATGATGGATTGAAAAAATTATTTTCATGTTCAACATTTTTTGTATTTTAGATAGAATAATACCTGATATCTTTGGGTTATACTGCCTAGATTTTTGCTTGTGAGGCACTGAATCACTCTTGAGAGGAATTTCATGGTGAATTTCTTCAAGCTTGAGTGACTTTAGATCATCATAGGAGTACGCCAAAACATCCATGTAATAGCGAAACAGGTCAATAAACTTGTGTTTTCCCTCAGGAGTGTAGCACTTCCCAATGTTCACCATCTTGGGATTTTCCTTAGTACTTAGATTTATTTGATCAAAATCTTGGGAGGAGCTTGAATCTTTTTGTTACTGCTTGATGAACCTGTCGTGCTTGTCAAACAAATTCTCAAGGGAAACCAATCCTTTGGGAATTTTATTCCCTTTAAGCTACAAAAATTCTTCACCTATGTCTGAGCTTGTTCCAGGGATTGATTCCCATCATGGGGACTCACTACCTTCAAAATGAAGCTATTCAAAGCTGTCATTTTGTTCTAGAAAGATGATGATTTGGTTATCGCCATTGAACACTTGCCAATGATTGGCATTGTCAGGCACACTTGGTAGATAGACCAGTTCGATAGAGTATCTATTTCCTTTAAATTTAGGGTGAGGAACCATGAGGGTCACAGAAATAGCCAACAAATCAACTTGATCATTGAACTCTCTATGCACTGTAGAGATACTGAAAGCATCAAAGCTTTCAATTTGATCTCAAACCAGATTGCGATAATGGCATAATCTCTCATTTTTGGTTTGATACAGGTTCCTCACCTGGCAAACCACTAGCACAACATCTCCTTTGGCATGAAGAAGTTAACGCCTTTGTCTTGAGCTACCTTCAATTTGAGTAATAGTGATTCATATTTAGCAATATTATTGGTGTTTCTGAACTGTAACTTATATGCATAAAGGAAAATATCTCCTTGAGGAGATATCAACACTATCTCAGCTCCAGATCCAGTAGAAGAATAGCTGCCATCAAATTCCATCATCCATACATCATTAGAGACTATTCTTTCCTCAAATTTTTCTTTGATTTGAAGAGAGAATTCTTCTACACTTGCACTGCATTTTATCAATTCTTTTGCTATTTTGTCTAAATAAATTGTTAGACTATCACATTCAAAAATTTTATCAGATGTCACATGAACCTCCTCCATGGATAGGAAGTAATTACCCATTCTTAAAGATTCAAAAAGAATTTGAGCTTAAGGCGCTAATGTCTGGGTAACAATGTACTTCGATTCCTTCTCAGGGAGCAGCGTCTGCATGATGCCCTTGACAGGGATCCTTGCCTTGGATAGGTTCATGTTTAATTCGCCACCAACATCTTTGCATAAATTTTGCCTAAGAAGGATGCCATTTGAGGCTGGTGTTGACGCAAAAGATTGCACCCTTGGTAGGAGGACGAGCTCCTACCTTCTTCACGCAACAATGGAAACTCCCCTCTCGCCTGTGGGACTGGCGAAGCTGGAGGGGAGAGTCTTTAGATAAGAGCTAGCTCCCTTTGATGTATCTTTTAGGCCCTAGTTTCTCCTACTGCTAACAAATAAAAAAAAGGGGGGGGGATGAAAAGGGAGAGAGAGATGCTGAAAACAAAGCCTAAGCCCAAAAAATAAAAGGTGATACAGCAAAAAAATGTGACCCACTCAGACCCGAACATACACTTTTCACCAAAAGAAGCGCCTATACACTTCATCCGTCATGAAAGAACCTTCTGCATCAGTGTGTCAAGGGTCCGTGGAGATACAAGGAGAGAATAACTACTAGAGGCATTCTGAGACACACTGCAGCAGCCTATCCACTTCACCTATACTCCTCTAGGGACACTTCTGACAGACCAGTAAAAGGAAAACTCAAAATTGCACCAAACGTGCTGAAATCATTCTGTAGAAGCATTAAGAAAATGACTTCATACAGAATCAAGGAATAGACACATACTAAAGATGCAAAACTCAGAATGGAAGTAAAATTGCTGTGTTTCAATTCAAGGTAAAATTTTGGTAGCTCTGCCTTACAAGCCCGAGAGATTTTTGGGTAGAGTTTTGCCTTAAGGCTGAGAGTGGATCCCCTTCTCGAATGAGAAGTTTACAATTTATAGAAAGAGGAAGAGAAACTTGGCATTTTCTAGGAAGGATTTTGGCACCCTTTTCTGCAAGTGGCCCATGTGCATTCTAAACTTTGGGAAGAGCAGGCCGCTTAAACATAATGCTGTGTCTGTCTTGGCTCTGACTTTAGGTATTTTTTGACATAGGTTGTACCATTTCCCCATTAACTGAGATTGCTCCTTGAATGCACCTACGCGATTTGTCTGCTCATAAATGTGAAATGAAGAAAATAGGTCGCATGGTTGGCCATTTGCGCCTTATAATGGTCAATTTGCAGACACTGTTTCACTTGTTGGAGTAATTTCTTGAATCGATGCCTCCCTTCACCACTTAGACTATCTGCCTGCTCTTACACTTGGCACTTTTGTCTTTTCCCTACCTTGTCTCTTCTGCTTTTTTAGCCCTCGAGGGCGATCTTCTGGCGGGTCACTACGTTCCTTGGGTTCTTTTCATGATTAGCGCTTGGGCATTTGAAAACAACAGCCTTTTTGCTAGCTTAAATTTGACGACTTTCAGGATGTCACCATCCTCGACAAAAGTCATCGAGTCTTTTTCTGTGGCTTTTTTCTTTTGCATGTTTTTTGTTTTGAGCCTTTTCTCATAGACAAAAGTCTGCAGGAATTGGCCGCTCTATCTTTTCTATCAAGCTCTTTGAAAGCTCTCTCTGCCCTCCACAAGGGCATATGGACCTTTCGCTGTGTCCGTCAGTTGTAGGGCACACCCTTGAACAAAGCCGTTGAACCAGCCTATTGAACCAAAATTGGTTCAATAGTTCAATTGGTTCAACGGTTCAACCACTGCACGTCGATGCCTTTGAACTAAGCCATTTGAACTTGCCTTTGAACTGTTTGGTTGAACCACTCGTTGAACTTTAACTGCTGAACCAAGGCTGAAGCATTGAACTAAGTGGTTGAACTGAGCCAAGGTATTGAACCAAGGCATGAACCAAAGCCGATAAATTTTGTGCTGAGCTTGGAGTGTCGAACCAAGGCTGATGAACTTATGCAACCTAAAATTGACTGGCCTAGGACAACAGGGGAAGAAGGGGACCAATTTTTGGCCTGTTGGGCAAAAAATGGTCAACAGATTGGTGACTCCCAAGGGAAGCATGCCTGCTATGCTTAAAGACCAGTTGCCTTGCAGTCCATTGGGCATGGAGTCAGATGCAGCTTGAACAAAGTTAACAATAGCCCCAAAAAATCCAAGAATCAAACATGAAGCCTTTTACCCTACACGCAAAGGGAAACACAAGGCTAAAAACACTACTTGTGCAACTGCACTTAGGGAAAACAGGAAAGACAACTGAAAGCAAACTACTATGTACAGCTAACCAGGAAAATTCACCTCCCTCTTGGATCAAAGGGAAATTTTTAAAAGTCCCTTTCCTGGCAAGAAGACTTATGGTGCTAGGCAAGTAGCTGAATGAAAAGGAGATTTGGTGACCTACTCCTCTTGCCTGTCACCTGAGTTGGCTAGTATCCAAGTGAATCAAATTCAAATATGCCTCTAACATACATGTATTCTTCTTGTCCTTGGAAGCTTGTTGAATGCTGGTCCTTCATATTGGTGCTCTTCACCAATAAATCAGTGGTTGTTGGCTTATCACCGTTAGCCCTTTGACATGTATATTCCCTTTGCGATGCATCATGGTCTGACCTATTTCCTTTTGCTTCATTACAGGCTCTATCAGACTCATCCTCTACTCCCTCTTGGCCTTCTTGAAGAAGGGTGACTGTGGTGATGTCTGAAATGGAATCACAAACTGATTGCTCATCCCACAAAACATCACCTCTCTATTCAAAGCTTTCTTCTTCAAGGCTTTCTTCAAGGAAGATAGACCTCTCCTTTTCCTCCTCCAACTCAGGCTCTTCAGCGTAGTCATCCTCCTCATCGAAGCAACAAGGAAGTTCATTGAACAAGGGGGAAGAGAGCTCACCATGCTTTTGTTCCTCCTCATACTGCTGGAACATTTGCATGTATGCAAGACCTGCATCTTCTCCATTGCTGATGGCGTCTTCACAAGAAGCATGAATGATGATTTTTTCTTCATTGTCGCTCATGATAGCCCCTTGGAAAACTATAGCTTGGATCTTCTGCTCCTCACTCGCCTCTTGTAGAATAGGTTCTTCCTTGAGAAGGGGTGAAGTGGAACAAGCATGTGGAAGAGGAGGCAGTCCTTGAGGTAGAATCGAATGATTCTCCTCTTTCCACTTGGTCAGCACTTCATCTATATCAGGTGTGGCTTGATATCTCTCTTGGAAATGTGTAGGTGGGGTGTGTTCAGACATGGAATGTGTGTTTGGTCTGAACTGTCCATCACACATTGGCTGAGAAATCTCTCTTTGGATTCTAACTCTGCAATTCTCCTGGCTAGATCCTCTTGGAAGAACCTTTCCTGGAGGTCACCAGCATCATCATGAGTAGGAGCAGCCTCAACTTCTTCAAGGTTTTGAGAAAAACCTTGCTTCTCCTCCTTCCTACCCCATGATTCTACTATTTTTTCCTAGTTCAGGATCTCAGAATTAGAATTTTGCTCCTGTGAACATGCAGCAACTTTGTTTTCTCCAAGGTCCTGGGGCTCCTCTGCAAGGTCTGGAAGTTTTATCTCTCTTTCAAGAAGCAGTATCATCCTAGCCTCTAAATCTTCAATTTGTTTGGCTAGGTTGTCCTGAAAGAGTCTTTCTTAGAGGTCACCAGCATCATCATGTTGAATAGGAGTAGTTTCGAGAGAGATGTGCTAGTTTGTAGAGTTTCCCCCAAAAGAAGATTCACGATCTAAGGAGTTTAAAAGGTCCATCTCCATGGGGGGTTGCTCTAATGCCCTTTGATGTTGGAAAGCCAGGTGCACGAGATTGAGAGTAGATGCGTCAAATGAGCTGGAGTGGGCGAGTGCTATCTGATAGAAAGGATTCAATGCAAAAGAGGGGGATTTCTTTAGAATAGGAAGGGGCACATAAGGCTGACTGCCTTGAATAAATAGATTTCTCCATTTTTCTACCTCCTCTTCCATGGACTGTAAGGCCTGTGCTTGCCTAAACAAACACTCCTCTTTATACATCAGCTCTTGCTGATACCCTTACTGCTCCTCTAGTCTATCAATCTCTAATGTCTGCTTCTCAAACTCCAGGGCCACTTCCCTTATCGTTGAAGGGCAACTAGGAGGGCTGCTTGAGGTGATTCTCTAAAAATCTTGAGCTTGATCATAGTCATATGAAGGAAAACAAGACCCATGATTTTGTGCAAATGAATTATACATAAAAAAAATGTGATTTCTAATGGCACCAGGCTGCTTAACTAGCTGATTCAACTCGAAGTCGCCATTGGTGTTTGATGCAAAGCCTCTAAACGCTAGTCGGTTGAAGAATACACCAAAAATACTTCAACTCTTTGGACACAACTTGTCCTATTTGGTCCCACCGGGCATGCCAGAAATTGTTGACACAGAAGATTGCACCCTTGGCAGGAGGCCGAGCTCCTGCCTTCTTCACACAACAATGGAAACTCCCCTCTCGCCTATGGGACCGGTGAAGTTGGAGGGGAGAGTCTCTAGATAAGGGCTAGCTCCCTCTGATGTATCTTTTAGGCCCTGGTTTCTCTTACTTCTAACAAATAAAATAAAAAAGGGGGGAGATGAAAAGGGAGAGAGAGATGCTGAAAACAAAGCCTAAGCCTAAAAAATAAAAGGTGATACACTAGAAATATGTAACCCACTCAGGCCCGAACATACACTTTTCACCAAAAGAAACACCTATACACTTCATCCATCATGAGAGAACCTTCTACATCAGTGCGTCAGAGGTTCTTGGAGATACAAGGAGAGAATAACTACTAGAGGCATTCTGAGACATACTGCAACAACCTATCCACTTCACCTATACTCCTCTAGGGACACTTCTGACAGACTCGTAAAAGGAAAACTCAAAATTGCACCAGACGTGCTGAAATCATTCTGTAGAAACATTAAGAAAATGACTTAATAGAGAATCAAGGCATAGACACATACTAAAGATGCAAAACTCAGAATGGAGGTAAAAATGCTGTGTTTCAATTCAAGGTAAAATTCTGGCAGCTCTGCCTTACAAGCTTGAGAGATTTTTGGGCAGAGTTTTGCTTTAAGGCTGAGAGCGAATCTCCTTCTCGAATGAGAAGTTTATAAATTATAGAAAGAGGAAGAGAAACATGGCATTTTTTGGGAAGGATTTTGGCACCCTTTTCTGCAAGTGGCCCATGTGCATTCTAAACCTTGGAAAGCGCAGGCCACTTAAACATAAATGCTGTGTCCGTCCTGGCTCTGACTTTAGGCATTTTTTGACTAGGTCACGCCATTTCCCCATTAACCAAGATTTCTCCTTGAATGCACCTACGTGATTTGTCTGCTCATAAATGTGAAATGAAGAAAATGGGTCACACAGTTGGCCGTTTGTGCCTTCTAATGGTCAATTCACAGACACTGTTTCACCTGCTGGAGTAATTTATTGAATCGACACCTCCCTTCGCCACTTAGACTATCTGCCTTCTCCTACACTTCGCACTTTTGTCTTTTCCCTACCTTGTCTCTTCTGCTTTTTCAGCCCTCGTGGGCGATCTTCTAGTGGGTCGCTGCATTCCTTGGGTTCTTTTCATGATTAGCGCTTGGGCATTTAAAAATAATGACCTTTTTGGTAGCTTAAATTTGACGGCTTTTGAGACGTCACCATCCTCAACAAAAGTCATCAAGTCCTTTTCTATGGCTTTTTTCTTCTGCGAGTTTTCTATTTCAGGTCTTTTCCCACAAACAAAAGTCTGTAGGAATTGGTCGCTCTATCTTTTCTATCGAGCTCTTTGAAAGCTCTCTCTACCCTTTGCAAGGGCTTCTGGACTTGAGCTACCCTCTGCAAGAGCTTCTGGACCTTTGGCTGTGTCCTTTGGCTGTAGGGCACACTCTTGAACCAAGGCGTTGAACCAACCTATTGAACCAAAATTGGTTCAACGATTTAACCACTGCACACCGATGCCATTGAACTAAGCCTTTGAACCATTTAATTGAACCACTCGTTGAACTTTAACCGCTGAACCAAGGCCAAAGCATTGAACTAAGTTGTTGAATTGAGCAAAGGCATTGAACCAAGGCATGAACCAAAGCCGATGCACTCTGCGCTGAGCTTGGAGTGTTGAACCAAGGCCAATGAACTTATGCAACCTGAAATTGATTGGCCTAGGATAGTAGGGGAAGAAGGGGATTGATTTTTGGCCTATTGGGAAAAAAATGGTCAACAGCTGGGACATCAGCCACCAGGATTGTAATCTTAATTTTTTTTTCTAAGAAGGCCACAAATGCAAACTAGGCATCTTTAATTTGTCCCAGCAATGGCACTTATTTATTCTCCATATAGAAACATCTCCCAAAAGTCTTGGTCAGTGTGTTTCCAAGAGATTCTACCACTTTGGTGGGCATGACATTGTTCGATGCATGTGAGTCTATGATGCAATTGTTTAGCTGGTATCCATTATCAACAGGGAAACATAAAACGGTTCTATTTTCCTAGGAGCAGCTGGAGGAGTAATGACAAGGTTATTTATGGTGGATGTGATCTTGGGGGGACCAAGAGTTACTTTCAAAATTTCTTGTCTTGCAGGGATGGTCTTATTCTTCACACATTGAACTAACTTATCCAACTGCTCAGGGTTGGATTGCAAGAATTCAAACTCAGACATTTAAATTTTTACCTTCTTAACATGGTCGATTATATCAAATGTTTGAAATGAATTAGAAATAAGGGAAGGCAGTTTATCCTTCTTTTTTTTAGGGAGGTGGTACTAGTCTGTGAATTTGAAGCAAAAGATGAAGGAATACTTGGAGTACTTACTTTTTTATTACTCATCAGGTCCTTTGACTAGAAAGGTAGAGAAGTTTCTCATTTGGCAATTGAAATTGCTCGCTGAGATCCTTCCCCTATTTTTCCCTTATCAACTTTTTGAAATGACTGGTTCTGTGACCTGGTGAACATGGTGTATGATCCATCAAACACTTCACCTTTACTTCTGGGTTCATCCTGGTAATTCAAAAAACCAATATTGGAGTCACCAACTGATTCTTCTTGGTCTTTTACAAAGAGATCAATGTCATTTTTGTTGGTTGAATATTTTATCGATCAACGTACTGATAAACAAAATAGGTCTAATCATTCAAAGTAGGAAGATTGGTCGTCCAAATGTGTAGGTTTACCACATCAAAAGGGGACTAATCTCTCCTCTCATCAAGGGGAGGTTCCCTATATATATATAAATATAAATAGAAAATAATACTCAAGGATAGAACCAACCATCCATCTCTCTTTTTTTAGATATGATGCATGCAAATCAAAGGGAAAATCTCAAGGGAAATGATAGAAAACACTCCTCTTCTTTTAGAAGTACTATTTAGCAAACCACAAGAATCTTTCTGGTAGTAATTGCAAAATGTAACCAAGGAAGTAGTAACCAGCAGATTGAGATGTAGCACAAAGTCTCCACCTCAATTGTGCAAGAGTGAGATACGAAAGACAATGAGGGCACAAAGTCATCCCAAGGTCCTTTACACAGAAACAAAAAAAACACACTAAAGGCAATTGTGGGGGCACAAAGTCTCTCCACAGTTGGCTTCAGGACACCTTCCTGACTATTTTCACTAATTTTGCTTATTGAATTAAAGGAATAGAAATATATTAAGGAAAAATACATAAGAACAGTTTCCCCAACAACAAAGATATCACAGCACAAAGTCTGAAAAGTCACTTGCTTTCTTATTCCAATAACAAATTATGATCAACAATATGAGCTCAATGTCTCAATAATGCCTTTCAATTTGGGCAGAGTTTTGTTTCTAATAATTAGAGAGAGATATCCTAAAATAATAAAATAGAGTCCCTTATATAGCCTCTTCAAGAAGGACTTGGGAACAGTAACACATCATGTTGCATTGAATTTTGTTAAGAAGACATGCTGGAAATGGGTCATGCTTATTGAAAGTTTGCATCATTCAATATGCACCTGGCGGTCTACTTCTAAAAACATATTTGATGCGAAAATGTTTCTGGTCATTCCTCCTTGTTCCTCCTTTTTTGGTTATTTGAATCTGGTCCTCAATTTAGTTCGATGCTCTGTTCCTTAGTCGTTCCCTGTTGGTCTTTTGAGAACCCTGCGAAAGATGACACTTGGCAACTTCTGTTGCATTTGATACTGTGTCTCAATAGATGACACGTGGTGGCTTCCACTGTGACTTTGAAGATGACATGTGGCAACATAGTAGGTTTTCTATTTTTTCAGACTTTTCTTTCGAAGGAAAAAGTTTGAAGGAATTCTTTTGGACAATTTGTCTGAAGGGATTGTCTCTTTGTCACTTTTGCCAGGGGAACTTTTCCAA
This sequence comes from Torreya grandis, assembly GCA_037957365.1. NCBI lineage: Eukaryota > Viridiplantae > Streptophyta > Pinopsida > Cupressales > Taxaceae > Torreya > Torreya grandis. The sequence continues at coordinate 1,746,372 of JARHVA010000894.1, forward strand.
AGGAAATCTCTTTGCTCTTTTGGCCTTTGAATTGGTCCATTTGCCCCCTTCCCGCCCTCCACAAGGGCTGTTTGAGCTCCAAATTAGCCTTTTGAGTTTTTTCAATGGTTCACTTCGGCTTTTGAGTGTCCTCTGAAAGGGCTGTTTATCCCTTGGAAATTTGACTTAGTCAATTTTATGTGAATCTCAAATTGTGACATGTGGCAGCATCTGCTGTGAAACAAGTAAGGATGCATGCCAGCATCTGTTGAACTTGTAGAAGCTTTGGATGCCTTTTCAGTGTCTTGCAAAAGATGACACTTGGTGGCTTTCGCTGCATTTTGGAAACTCTATAGAATCATGTGGGATTCATTTTAGATTCATGCAGACGATGCCACTTGGTGTGCTCTGCTTAGCTTACATAGGATACATGGTAGCATCCATTGCTTTTAGAAACAAAGTGAAATGAGGTTCAAAAGATGACACTTGGCAACATCCGCTAGGTTTTATCAGGTTTTTGTTTCTTTCCTTAGTCACTTTTGCCATGGAAATTCCCTCTGCAAGGGCACTTATGTCTTTGACCCTTGGAGCACTCCTTTGAACTTGTCACTTGAACTGACCGATTGAACCAACTTTGGTTCAACAATTCAATGGTCCATTTTCTTGTTTCTATTGACCGCTTGAACCAAGATTCTTTGAAACAAGCCTCGTTGAACCTTAAACCCATTGAACCTTTGAACCAAAGTGGTTCAATGGTTCAACGGCTCATTCCCTGTAAATGACTAAGTGTCAAAAACTTGTTCTTTTGATTGAACCTGCCTGTAGAAGCCTTTGAATCCATTGAACCATTAGTCTGTCACTTGTTCTTTCTAAGCTCTTTGATCTTCATCGCACTGGTTGAACCTGTGAACTTGTTGAACCTTTGAACCAAAGTGGTTCAATGGTTCAACAGTTTAATGGTTCAATCGGTTCATTCTTTTTATTTTTCTAAGTCCTTTTGATATTTCTGAACCAAACGCGTTGAACCATTTGGTCGTTGAACCTGTTGAACCATTGAACCTTTGAACCAAAGTGGTTCAATGGTTCAAGCCTTCTTCTCTTTGATAAGTGTTTTGAAACCATTGAACCTTGAAGCGGTTGAACTTTGGACTTTGAAAAATGCACTTAACTCTTGCTACTGATGTTGAACCTTTGAACCCATTGAACCTGTTGAACCAAAATGGTTCAAGGTTCAACGGTTCAACAGTTCAATGGTTCAATGGTTCAATCCTTGCTTAGAAGCTTTTTGATGAACTTTTTTGGTTGAACCTTGTTGTTGAACCAAGTTTGAAATTGCCTAAGTGTTGAGAGCTTGCTTCTTTCCTGTAGAGTCTGTAGAAATCAACCTGTGAAGCCCGTAGAACTTGGCCTACAGAGTCTGTAGATTTAAGCCTGTAGAGTTCGTAGTTTCAAGCCTGTAGAGTTCATAGATTCCTGGAAAAGCTTTGAAAAATGAAGAACTTGAATGCTCAAAATAATTCTTGAAAAGGGGAGAGAGGATTTTGGTCTGTTGAACCAAAATAGTTCAAATGTTGTCCAAAAAATGAGTGATATTTTTGAGGGACAACAACTGGCTCCAATTGAGAAACTTCCTTTAGTTGAAAACTTAGAACAGCTGAGGGGAGTAGAAATTAGAATCTATAGTGCCTTGAAGTGTGCCATTGGGCTATGGAGTCATGCTATCCAAAAAAAAAGGCTCCAAAAAATGAAAATGAAAAGCACAAAATAGAACTAAAGACTACAAATGTGCATATATACAGGTGAAATTATTTGATACTTCAAAAATTGAAGTGATTTAGAAGCTGCCCATTGTGAGACAATGAAAATGGTGTGCCATCTTGATAAATCAGTAGAAAACCATTTTGTCCCCAAAAATGGTGACAGGTGAATGGAACTCTCCACCAGAAAACTAATTTTTTGTGTCTTCCTCTTGGCTTTTTCTTCTTCTTGCCCCATGGTGGGATGTGGTCTTCAAACCAAAAATCATAACTCCTTGCTCTCTTTACAAAGAGTTTCTTTTGTTGACTTCAAAATACAACAGTATGGTCCACCATCATAACTTGCTATTCTGTTGGTTCAGTCCAGCACATGCTTTGATTGTCAACATCAAACTCCTGACAAACCATCAGCTCAACATCTCCTTTGGTGTGAAGGAGTTTGACCTCTTCACCCTGAGCAATTTTCAATCCGAGCAATAGAGATCTGCATCGAACTATTGAAGAATTGCTGCCATCGGATTTCAAGATCCAAGCATCATCAGAAGCTGATCTTCTATCAAATTTATCTTCATGGGAGATGGAAGATCCTTCTTGATTTGTATTGCATCCTACCAATTTTTTTGATGCCTTATTTGGATGAAATCTTGGATTGCCAGCTACGAGACTTTCATCAGCTGAGACATAAGCATCCTCTATGGTCAAAAAGTAATTACCCCTGCCTGAAGACTCAAATAAAATTTGAGCTGTAGAGACTGACGTTTGGGTGACCATAATTTTTGCCTCAGATAGGTCCACACTTAGTTCTCCACTAATGTTTGATTGCTCAGGATTGGCTTGCAGGGATTCAAATTCAGTCATCTAAATTTTAGATTTATTGACATGATCAATCATGGCTAATGACTGAGATGGACTTGGAAGAGAGGATGGGAGTTCATATTTTTAGTTTTTAGGTGGGGGAGGACTAATCTGTGAATTTGAAGTAGAAGGCGCAGAGATGTTCATTGTACTTACTTCTTTGGCAATCACTGGGTCCTTTGACTGGAAAGGAAGAGGGGTTCTCTGCTCAACAATTAAAATTGTTGGTTGGGGTCGCTCCTCTATCTTCTCTTTGTCAGTCTGTTGGGTTGACTGATTCTCAGACCTAGTGAATATTGTGTATGATCCTTCGACTACTTCACCTTCACTTCTGGGTTCATCCTGAAAATTCAAGAAACCAATGTGGGAGTCATTAGCTAATTCTTTTTGATTTTCTGTGAAGAGATCAGTGCCATTTTATTGCTCAAACTTTGGTTGGAAATAGGAAACATGTTTTGTTCCCAGATATCCAACTACTGAGTTGGTTGGAGGTGCTTCAAGGGTAAGGTTCCTCTATGGGGGAGGAAGATGATTTGGTTGCCCTTGACTTTTGGTAGCGTTGCCTTGATATGGATGATTAGGGAATGTCCTCTTTGGTATATCTTTATATAAGGGAGCAGAAGACATACCTTGTGCCATTTGTCTTTTCAAGGCTAGCAATTCATTTACCAGCTTTTGTACCATTGGGTCAGTGGTGATTGTGGGTGAGTATTCAGAAGATGAAAAGGGTTTGCCTATGTTTGAGTCTTTCCTTATCTTTCCTACCAAGATAAGGTCATCTTCAACCTCAGTAGCCAAGTTCTGAGCAACAGCAAGGTCTATGTGGCCAGCTCATCTCAGCAAAAAACTCATTTCAGGGAGTTATGAGTTGATGAAGAAGCATTTGAGGTTCTGAGGTGTCGACTGGGCAATCATGAAAATTTTGTGTCTCAGCTTGTCAAACTTGGCAATAAAATCTCTCATAGGCTCATGAGGCTCTTTCTTCATTTGAGTGAGCTGGGACAACAAGACATGTGTATCTTCTGTGGGCTTGAACTTTGCTTTGAACTTGGCTTTGAGTGTATCCCAGTTAGTCACTGATCTAACTTGCAGATGGTAGAACCAGTCTACAACAGCACCTTGTAGTGTCTCCACAAAAATCTTGAATGCCACATCTTCAAATTCCACCCCTATCACACCATAGGCTATGCTGAAGGCTGCAATGTGTTCATTAGGTTGGACTCTCTTATCTCCAAAGAATTTGGGAAAGTTCTTTTTTGAGTTGTGTGGAAGTTCATGCAGAGGTGGAGTTAGATTAAGTGGGCCAAAAGAGTTATCCCAGAGGCCTTGAACTGCCATGATTTAATTATGAAAAAAAGGGATAACAAATATGGGTGGGGTGGCCATATTATAGAATAAAAATGGGAAAGAACTGACCCTGCATCAGCTTGAAGCTTGAGGTTTCAAACTGTGCACTCTTTTTCAGTTGGCGTGGAGGTGGAGGAAGATGGTAAGGCTATAAATGGATAATAGGTAAGACACAAAATGGAGTTGCCAGAGTCTATATAATGGATAAGGGAATGAACTGCTTCAATCTGAAATATGAGGTTTCAGAATGCACATAACTATGTCCCTGACAGAGTCACCAAAAATTGTTGGTTGAATATTTTGTCGATCAGCGTACTGATAAAAAAAATAGGTCTGATCATCCAAAGTAGGAAGATTGGTCATCCAAATGTGTAGGTTTACCACATCAAAAGGGGACTAATCTCTCTTCTCATCAAGGGGAGGTTCCCTATATATATATATATATAATACTACTCAAAGGTAGAACAAACCATCCATCTCTATTTTTTCAGAGATGATGCATGCAAATTAAAGGGGAAATCTCAAGGGAAATGACAGAAAGCACTCTTCATCTTCAGAAGTACTATTCAGCAAACCACAAGAATTCTTCTAGTAGTAATTGCAAAATGTAACCAACGAAGTAGTAACTAGTAGATTGAGATGTAGCACAAAGTCTCCACCTCAATTGTGCAAGAGTGAGATACAAAGGACAATGAGGGCACAAAGTTATTTACACAGAAACAAAAAGAAAACACACTAAAGGCAATTGTGGAGGCACAAAGTCTCTCCACAGTTAGCTTCAGGACACCTTCTTGACTATTTTCGTTAATTCTGCTTATTGAATTAAAAGAATAGAAAATACATTAAGGAAAAAGACATAAGAACAGTGTTGGGAAATACGGAAGCACACAATTGATTACCAAATACAAGTAACTTAATATGCATAATTAACCAGAATACACAAGTAACTAGAATTCAGAAACAACACAGAATATGAGAGACAATACACAATTGTATTAATACTCTTCTAGAAGGAAATACAATAAAGAAAATTGCCACAATTCTTCTTCCTTACACACCTCTAGGGCTCCCACACTTTTAGGGCATAAACAATAAATCTTCCCTCAAAGCTCTCTCTCTTATAGTCCCAACACACAACTCAAACACAGAGTTGGTGTTCACCTCCAACTAGTCAGTAGCCACTACTGCCAGTACACCAGTGCTCCACACACTCTATAAGTGCTCCACGCACTCCAAATAGATCTCTCCTAAACTGCAACAACCTGCAACCCAACTGATCTTACTTATGGAAGGAACTGCCTTGCCTTCCTCTTTACTCTCTTTCTGAGTACACACTATACTCCAAGTAGATCCTACCTGATCTTGCTCCCTATTGTGTTGCTGTCCTCCATAATCTTGCACACCTGTAAATCAATCTGGTTCTGCACACTTACAAACCTGGATCATGCACACACATACACATGCAGATCAATGATCTTACTTACCATGTATATCTCCTAATGTAGCCATGCACACCTGCTGACCAAAATCATACATACATAAAGAACCCTTCTGATTCTCCAAACCAGCACCCGCACTTGGCACTGTGGCACTAGGAGGAACACACCATGCTCTCTTCACACACAGAAGGAGCTAATATTTTGCTCTCTTACTCTCTAGCACACTTTTACAATACAGTCCATGAGTCTATTATATAGATCTCATCTAAATAATAATTAGACATCTAATTACAATAATTAGATCCGTAGCTTCTAGTCTAAATTTGGCTCTTGACATGCAAACACTTAGTTTGTCAACTAACTGCCCGTAAAACTTGCAGTTTTGAATCGCACAGGCGATCAACGTCGGTCTTTGTCTGCCTGGAGGTGACCGATGCCGACCGATCCCTGACTGATGTCGATTGCTCTTCCTGTCTAATCCTGTCGACGTCGGTTGGCCTGATCGACGCTGGTGTCTGTGACACTTTAGCAACCTCTCTGCAACTTCCTCCTCTGTTTGCATCAGTGAAGCTTTTAGCTCCACAACCTAACAATCTCCCACTTGGAGATAAATAGCTGCACTGTATCTGTACCTATACTCTGTCTAATCTATTTCTTGGCTTGTATCCCTCTTCAAGATCAATTCTAAAGACCAACCACCACACAACCTGTGGTGCACCTCCTGTCATCTAAGTACCCTGCCACATCTGAACCTACAAACCCATGTAGTGAAGTCCTGACCCTGCATAGCATGAATCCCTACTTCTGGTCCCTCTCAAATACCTGAGAACCCACTTCCCTGAATTAGCTCCTAACTCTCTGACAACTCCCACTGCTTGGAAAAACTCAAGTCTATACTAGACCTCATGTGATTTCAGACACTGAACTGTCTAGCCCTTGGTGTGATCCGATTTTGCATCTTGCGTATTGAACCTTACTAACACCTGATTCACATCAGCTCCCACTGGAGACAAAATCACCCTGTGATCTTCCATGTCTCCCATGCCAAAGAATTTTACTGCTCCAAATTCTTCATGGCAAACCACTGAACTAATCTTACCCTTAGCTCAGCAAAACCCTGTATGTACAAATCTGCTAGCTAGCATACCATCCACATACAGTAACAGGATAAGGTTGCGACTCATCATCCACTTGATAAGACAAACACAATGGTTACACTGACATTAACTAAAGCACTGCTTTGTCATCTACCTGTCAAAACTTATACCACTGTCCTGCAGCTTCCTCAAGACCATATGACCTGGTCTTCCGTCTCACATGTCCGTTCTCTCTATTCTTTAACTAAGATATCCATTCATCTCTATGCTTTCATATCGGCTGGCAACCCTACCAAATCTCTCGTTTGGTTTTGCATCATATTCCTGCCATGCTCCCACTATTTTTTGGATCCTTCCTGCTCTGTAGTGAGCAACGAGTATAAAAAAGAGGAACAACAAATTTGAGGCTTACTTACCACTTCAGTTCTCCATATGGGCATTTGAGACTCTTTGACAGCTTGCTGTCTACCCAAAATCTATTACAGTGATCGACCTCAGTCACCACACAGTCTGCATCTGACCGACATCAATTTCTATGCGCCTATCTTGACTACCAACTCTACAGACGTTGGTGTCCCTATTGTCAACATTGGTCCTCCTAACTGATGTCGGTCTTACCTATTGCCGATGTTGGTCCTACTGACCAACGTCGGTCTTACCTTGCTTGACATCACTGGCTTCAATCTGCACATGATCGACATCGGCACCTGTCTGTTCGATGCCAGTTTCTCTTGACTGATGCTGGTACCTGTGTTCGCTTGTGAGTGATGACTTTTTATCCGTGAGCTCTCTTTGAATCAAATCTCTGTCCAAACTGCTCTGCTCAGAGGTATCAAGCCTTCTCCATTAATCTCTATCTGTCATCTCCTTCTTGCTCTTGTGACCAAGCCTACAAAGCCACATCTCTGCAACAGAAGAAGAATCAGTAATATAAGCAAGTAGATAAAGGGTACCTACTTTCTTACCACCAGCTAATTCAAGTGCATCTGCTGTGAGAGTTCTTGTGCATCTCTCATCACCCAACTTTTTTAAAGAAATTAGCTACATCTCTAAGCCTGAGACCTGCATGACCTCCTTCAACACCCATGTGTTGGCCGCCTGCAATTTCAGCTTCACTTCCCCTTTGCCAATTCTTTGGCAAGGCACACCAACCCCTAAATAAATCTTTCCAAAGTCTCCAAAGACCTTAACATGGAAAAATACTCTATTTCAGACTGCATAGAAAGAGGCAACAAAATCTATAAAACAAGATTATACTTTATCCAAGAAACATATCAGAGCATCCTGTGTAACAACCCCTGCAACATCTGCTTTTTCAGTTCCTTCATGCTGATCTTCTACCAACCAACAATATTCTTTTCCCTGCTCTTTCTTTTTATAAGACCGTAACTGACCATTCGTGCTTTTCAATTCCTCCATTCTTAGCTTACTTTCTTCTGCCATTGCTCTACTTCCACTCAATTTGAAACCTCTGTGAGTAACCTGTAATCAACAAACACTAACCAGATCTAAACCACATGTTAGTCAACCCAACCAAAAGCTCTGATACCAATTGTCAAGTGGTATCAAGCTCTAGAACCTACAACCAGGCTCTGATACCACTTTGTTGGGAAATACAGAAACACACAATTAATTACCAAATACAAGCAACTTAATATACGAAATTAACCAGAATACACAAGTAACTAGAATTCAGAAACAACATAAAATATGAGAGACAATACACAATTGTATTAATACTCTTTTAGAAGGAAATACAACAAAAAAGATTGCCACAGTTCTTCCTTACACACCTCTAGGGCATAAACAGTAAATCTTCCCTCAAATCTCTCTCTCTTACGGTCCCAACACACAACTCAAACACAGAGTTGATGTTCACCTCCAACCAATCAATATCCACTACTGTCAGTAGACTAGTGCTCCACGCACTCCACAAGTGCTCCACACACTCCAAGTAAATCTCCCCTGAACTGTAACAACTTGCAACCCAATTGATCTTACTTATGGAAGGAACTGCCTTGCCTTGCCTTCCTCTTTGCTCTCTTTCTGAGTACACACTATACTCCAAGTAGATCCTATCTGATCCTGCTCCCTATTGTGTTGCTGTCCTCCCTGATCTTGCACACCTGTAAATCAATCTAGTTTTACACATCTGCAAACCTGGATCATGCACACACATACACCTGCAGATCAATGATCTTACTTACCATGCAGATCTCCTAACGTAGCCATGCACACCTACTGACCAAGATCATACATACATGAAAAACCCTTCTGATTCTCCAAACCAGCACCCACACTTGGCACTGTGGCACTAAGAGGAACACACCATGCTCTCTTCACACACAGAAGGAGCTAATATTTTGCTCTCTTACTCTCTATCACACTTTTACAATACAGCCTATGAGTCTATTATATAGATCTCATCCAAACAATAATTAGACATCTAATTACAATAATTAGATCTACAGCTTTTAGTCTAAATTTGACTCTTGACATGCAAACACTTGGTTCGTTAACTAAATGTCTGTAAAATTTGCAGTTTTGAATCACACAGGCGACCGACATTGGTCCCTGTCTGCCTAGAGGTGACTGACATTGGCTGATCCCTGACCGATGTTGATTGCTCTTCTTATCTAATCCTGTCGATGTCGGTTGGCCTAACCGACACCGCAGTCTGTGACATTTCAGCAACCTCTCTGCAACCTCCTCCTCTGTTTGCATCTGTGAAGCTTTTAGCTCCACAACCTAACAAACAATTTTCCCAACAACAAAGATATCACAACACAAAGTCTAAAAAGTCACTTGCTTTCTTATTCCAATAACAAAATATGATCAACACTCTGAGCTCAACATCTCAATAATGCCTTTCAATTTGGGTAGAGTTTTGTTTCTGATAATCAGAGAGAGATATCCTAAAACAATAAAAGAGGGTCCCTTAGATAGCCTCTTCAAGAAGGACTTGGGAACAGTAACACATCATGTTGCATTGAATTTTGTTAAGAAGACATGCTGGAAATGGGTCATGCTTGTTGAAAGTTTGCATCTTTCAATATCCACCTAGCGGTCTACTTCTAGAAACATATTTGATGTGCAAATGTTTTTGGTAGTTCCTCCTCATTCCTCCTTTTTTAGTTATTTGAATCAGGTCCTTGATTCAATTTGATGCTTTGTTCCTTAGTCATTCCCTACTGGTCTTTTGAGAACCTTGTGGAAGATGACACTTGGCAGCTTCTACTGCATTTGATACTGTGTCTCAATAGATGACACATGGCAACATAGCGGGTTTTCTATTTCTTCAGACTTTTCTTTCAGAGAAAAAAGTTTGAAGGAATTCTTTCAGACAATTTGTTCGAATGGATTTTTCTCTTTGTCACTTTTGTCGGGAGAACTTTTTTGAAGGAAATCCCTTTACTCTTTTGGCCTTTGAATTGGTCAATTTGCCCCCTTCCATCCCTCTGCAAGGTTTGTTTGAGCTCCAAATTAGCCTTTCAAGTTTTTAGAATGGTTCACTTCAGCTTCTTGGTGTCCTCTTAAAGGGCTATTTGTCCCTTAGAAATTTGCCTTAGTCGATTTTATGTGAATATCAAATTGTGACATGTGGCAACATCCACTATGAAATAGGTAAGGACACATGTCAGCATCTATTGAACTTGTAGAAGCTTTGGATGCCTTTTGAGTGTCTTGTGGAAGATGACACTTTGTAGCTTTCGCTGCATTTTGGAAACACTATAAAATCATGTGGGATTCATTTTAGATTCATGTGAATGATGCCACTTGGTGTGTTTGACTTAGCTTATAGAGGACACGTGGCAACATCTAATGCTCTTAGAAGCAAAGTTAAATGAGGCTCAAAAGATGACACTTGGCAGCATCTGCTAAGTTCTGTCAGGTTTTTGTTTCCTTCTTTAGTCACTTTTGCCATGAAAATTCCTTCCATAAGGGCACTTGTGTCTTTGACACTTGGGGCACTCCTTTGAACTTGTCACTTGAACTGACTGATTGAACCAACTTTATTTCAATGGTTCAATGGTTCATTCCCTTGTTTCTATTGACCGCTTGAACCAAGATTTTTTGAAACAAGCCTCGTTGAACTTGTTGAACCTTGAACCTTGAACCTGTTGAACCTTGAACCCTTTGAACCTTTGAACCAAAGTGGTTCAATGGTTCAACGGTTCAATGGTTCATTTCCTAAAAATGACTAAGTGTCGAAAACTTGTTCTTTTGATTGAACCTACCTATAGAAGCCTTTGAATCTATTGAACCATTAGTCTGCCACTTGTTCTTTCTAAGCTCTTTGATCTTCATTGCACTGGTTGAACCTTTGAACCTGTGAACTTATTGAACCTTTGAACCAAAGTGGTTCAATGGTTCAACGGTTCAATGTTTCAATTAGTTCATTCTTTTTATTTGGCTAAGTCTTTTTGATCTTTTTGAACCAAATGCGTTGAACCATTTGGTCATTGAACCTGTTGAACCATTGAACTCATTGAACTTTTTAACCAAAGTGGTTCAATGGTTCAAGCCTTCTTCTCTTTGATAAGTGTTTTGAAGCCATTGAACCTTGAAGTAGTTGAACATTGTAGCTTTACAAATGCACTTAACTCTTGATGCTGATATTGAACCTTTGAACCCATTGAACTCATTGAACCAAAATGGTTCAAGGTTCAACGGTTCAATAGTTCTATGGTTCAATCCTTTCTTAGAAGCTTGTTGGTGAACTTTTTTAGTTGAACCTTGTTATAGAACCAACTTTGAAATCGCCTAAGTGTTGAAAGCTTGCTTCTTTCCTATAGAGTCCATAGAAATCAACCTGTGAAGCCCGTAGAACTTGGCCTACAGAGTCCATAGATTTAAGCTTGCAGAGTCCGTAGATTCCTGAAAAAGCTTTGAAAAATGAACTTGAATGCTCAAAACAATTCTTGAAAAGGGGAGAGAGGATTTTGGTCTGTTGAACCAAAATAGTTCAAATGTTGTCCCAAAAATGAGTGATATTTTTGGGGGACAACAATTTTATTGGTTCTACTCAGGCTAGAAAGAAAACTTGGATTCAATTTCTAGATATCCAACTGCTGAGTTAGCTAGTGCTACTTCAATGGCAAGCTTCCCCTGTGGGGGAGGAAGATGATTTTACTGCCCTTGATTCCTAGTAGCATTGCCTTGGTATGACTAATTGGGAAATGTCCTCCTTGGTATATCCTAATACGAAGGAGCAGACATCCCTTGTACCATTTGCTTTCTGAGAGCTAGCAACTCATTTGCTAGCTTCTGCACCATAAGATCAGTGATGCCTGTAAAAAAATTCTCTAGAGATGAATAATGTTTGCCTCTGTTAGGATCTCTTCTTATCTTTCTTGCCAAGATAAGATCATCTTCCACCTCAATGGCCAAATCTTAAGCTGCAACAAGGTCTATGTGGCCAGCCCATCTCAACAAGAAACTCACTTCTAAAAGCAGAGAATTGATGAAAAAACATTTGAGATTTTCAACTGTTGGCTGAGCAATTATAGGAATCTTGTTCCTCAGCTTGTCAAATTTGGCTATGAAGTCCCTCATAAGTTCATAAGGCTCCTTCATTTATGTGAGCTAGGCCAACAGGGCATGCACATCTTCTACAAGCTTGAACTTGGCTTCGAATTTGGCTTTGAGGGTGTTCTAGTCAGTCACTATTTAGGCCTACAAATGATAAAACCAATCTGCAATAGTGCCTTGTAATGTTTCCACAAATAGCCTAACTCTTACATCCTCCTCTACACCTATAACACCATAGGCTATGCTGAAGGCTATAATATGTTCATCAGGATGAGCTTTTCCATCACTAAAGAACTTGAAGAAATTCTTCCTTGAACTGTGAGGCAGTTCATGTAGAGATGGAGTTAGATTGAGTGGACCAAAAGAGTTACCCTAGGGGCCTTAAACTGCCATGATATGACTATGGAAAGGGGGGATAACCAATGTCTGAGGAGTATGTATTGACAAAACTTTGCTAACAGTAGAAATAGATGCTTTGACTTTATTGGAGACCTAATTTTTGTAGAAGGAAAACTCTTGGTTCACTGAAGATGAGATGATGAAGAAAATAGATCAAAATCACTTTGCTGTAACAACTCGAATACAGGGTCAATAATACCTTTAGCTCTCTGGCTTTGCATGTATCGTGGATCTGCTAGAGTGTAAAATGAAAATGGAAAGAACTAGAACTGCTTCAATTTGAAGCTGAAGGCTTCAAAATGCACGTTCTGTCCCCAACAGAGTCACCAAAAAACTATTGGGTGAATATTTTGTCACCAGCTAACTGACAACAAAATATGTATTTCAACCACATCATAAGGAGATTTAATCAGCCAAATGTGTAGGTCTACCACATCAAAATGGGATAAATCTCTCCTCTCATCAAGGGGAGGTTCCCTACAACTATAATATACTAATATATAAATATATGCTAAAAATAACACTCAGGGGTAGGATAGCACCATCCGTCTCTCTTTTTTCAGAGATGACATTCACAGAGCAAAAGAGAAATTTTGGGTGATTGCTGAAGGTACTTCTCTTCTTTCAGAAGTAATGTTCAATCAACACCCAGATTTTGCCTGGTAATAACTGGTAACTATAAGAAACACAATGTAGTAACACAATAGAATGAGGTGTAGCACAAAGTCTCTACCTCAACTGCTAAGGAGTGAAATATTACGAAGGATAATGGGGGCACAAAGTCTTCTCAAGATCTTTTACACACAAATAGAAAAACAAACAGACTAAAGACAATAGTGGCAACACAAAGTCTTCCCACAGTTGGCTTAAAGACACCTTCCAAGTTACTTCCACTAGTTCTACTTATTTAACTAGATGAAAAAGAATGCATTCAAGAAATAGACATAAGAACAATCTCTTAAATAACACAAGCTATTTTAGAACAAAGTCTAAAAATAACACTCATTTTCTCATTCAAATGATGAAATATGATTAACAATTTTGAGACCAAGAGAATCAAGAAATGCCTTTCAATTTGGTTAGAGTTTTGCTTCTGATAACAAAAATATCTCCCTTTTGCATAAAATGAGAGAATACAATATATAGTAGCCAAAATAAAGACTTTGGTGCTTGATTTGATGAAAATGGCCCATGCTGAATTGAATGCCTTCAATATCTGTGGGAGGGCCATGCTAGAATAGGTCATTGGCCTTGACTTTAGTGTATAGAAACATCTCGAATGTCTTCTCCTAAGCATGGGTCATTTGGTCTGTTTCTAGATATGTACGTGACTATCCACTCCCTTTAATTCAAAGGGATAAAAATATGGTGTGCCTTTGAATGTTTGCGCGCTCTAATGTCTACTTGGTGGACTGTTCCACCTACTAGAATAACTCCCTTGTAGATATTTTAGTATTTCTTATAGCTTTCCCTCTTTCTTGTTTGCATTTTGCCTTTTTCTTGCAATCTGAGCTCTCAGGCTATGTTCTCGCCTTCAGTTGGCTCTTTCAGCTCTTTCTTCAGCTGTTCGCTAAGTTTGTCTTCAGGGTCCACACCATATTTGAAAATAAATGGGTATTTTATTACCCTAAATTTGACATCCACGGGGACATCATTGGCCACTTGGTCACTTGAACCACTTTGAACCTTGAACCTTTGAACCTTTGGAGTGCATCAGTTCAATGGTTCAATGTTTTAGGTAGTTCAATCGGCTCTTTGGTTCAATCAACTCTTTGGTTCAACTTCTCTTTGGAATCTTCTGCTTCCTTCCTTTTCTCGAAGCTTCCTTCTAAAATTTAAAATTCCTTGAACCTTTTAACTTTGAACCATCTTGGTTCAAAGTTCAATGGTTCATTCTCTTTCTTTGAATCCTCTGAAGCTTCAAACTTTTTGGATCTTTTCCTTTTCTGTCGAACTTGTTGAACCTTGAACTTTGAACCTTTGAAAGTTCAAGGTTCAATGGTTCATTGGTTCAATCTTAAGTCTTTGAATCCTTGTCTTTTAAGCCCGTCAAACTTTATTGAACTTATTGAACCTTTGAACTTTGAACTCTTTTGGTTCAAGGTTCAACGATTCAATCTTTCTTCTTTGAAGTCTTCTTTTTTTTAAGTCCTTTGAAACTATTGAACTTGCTGAAGCGCTTAACTTTTAAGTCTGTCGATGTCGTTGAACATTTGAACTCGTTGAACCTTTGAACTTGCGGAGGCGGTGTTCAATGGTTCAATGGTTCATTCTATTTGTTTGAAGCATGTCAATGGACCTTTTGGTTGAAACTCGACGTTAAACTAGCCTTGAAATTGCCTAAGTGTTTGGAACTTGTTTCTTTGTGAGAGCTCACCTGTTGAAGTTATTGAACCTTTGAACCTGTGAGTCCCTTGATTGAAAATGCTTGAATAATTGAAGAACTTGAGTGCTCATAACATTTTTTGAAAAAGGGAGAGATCATTTTGGCCCGCAAGACCAAAAATAGTTGATATGTTGTCCACAAAAATGAGTGATGGTTTTTGGGGCTAGAGTTTTCTAATTATCCAGATCACACGAGGTGTGGAATAAAAGCATACGACTGCTAGAAAACTTAGACACTTATCTTACTTTAGAAAGAGGGTAACTAATCAGGATGCCAACTATGCTTCCTCCATATCTTATTTATAACAAAGGAGTGAGGAATATCTGATCCTACTAGACAATAATGTCAATCACATCCATTTCCTTTACAACTCATAAGATTCTTATTAAAGAGAAAATAAAACCACACTAATATATACAAAAGACATCAAGTGATACACAATCATAAAATAGATTCACACTAAGAAGATTTCGATGATGAGTCATGCAATAGATCAATAAAATTTGGTCCACATGTTGGCTTTCTATCTTTATCATATGAGGATGAGCTGATTAGGTCCCACTAATTAGATCCTTATCCTTCAAAAAAAATATTTTAGCTTCATTAGTCAATTATTATAGATAAATTGGTTAGAAGTGATATGTAATATTAAATAATTTTTTTAATTCCTAGTAGGGATTATGTAGAGTAGTATGTGTATTCATTACCAACTCCATTTTAGAGTCGCATATAAGCCTTTGTCTAATAACTGTGTAGGAGATCATTTCTTCGTCTGAATGAGGTCCAAAAAGAGTAAGTACAAGAGGTCCAAAACATGTTACAAATTGAATAAGATGTTCATTCTTCTATTCCTATATAGTTATAGTCCACATACCATTTGGTCTATATACCAAATCAATAATTTTTTGAACCAATAAATTGAAATTTAACCTTCTAATAGTTAAGTGATAATGGAGGCCAAAAGTTTTTATACTACAAGCTTTAGAGTCCATCAATACTTGAGGAATGTGGTTGGAGATTCTTTTCTAATGATTTATGAATCCATACTTGAAAATATCTATTTGAACAAGGAGTGACAAAGTATCAAACCTAATACATTTAATTTTTATGATAAAAAGTTGAGGATTTTGAGGTCCTTGTGAATGATTCATGAGAGAAAGAGCAGGATTTATGCTAAGCCAATCCACAACAAGATTGTCTTTAAATGTAATGTGTTGGGTAGTATAATTAAATCATTGAAACAAACTTTCCAGGAATACATTTACCTCTATCATCTTTGTAGCCACAATCATTTTATTTGAATCTTAGGAACCTCTTACAATCAATTTTGATAAAAAATGCTTTAAATGCATCAATTTAAGGGAAATTGTTTCTAGACATTTATTTACAATATAGATCTCTTTGTCTGAAGAGATCTATTTATTTACATCATCAGATAAAACACTAGAAGCATATTCAAAAACATATTCCTGGTTATTTTATAGACAATACTAGACTACTCCCCAAGTAGTATCAGAAGCATCAATATATAATACAAAAGTATGATATTTTGGAACATGAAGTTCATGAAGACTAAAAACCTTAGACTTAATAACTTGGATTGATTTACTATGTTCATCAATCAAAAAATACTTCTTATTTTTATTTAAAAAATCTTGTAAACAAAATCTATCCACACCAATATTTTTATAAAAACTATTTACACAATTTAAAATTCCTAAGAAATATTGTAACTATTTTTTGTAAAGCATTTTGAGAAATTGAAGGATTTCATTTTTGATATGTGCTTGGAATTTTGATTTAAAATTATTGACTTCCATTCCAAGGAATTTAAAATCTATTTAACAGAGTTGTATTTTAGTTTCTAAGATCACTATTCCTGCTACTATAGCTATGTCATAAAACTTACTCAAATGTTTCAAGTGATATTAAAAAGACCAAATGAAAATCAAAATATCATCTATATACACATAGAAGAAATCTGACATACCTATAAATATTTTATGCATGATAATTTGAAAGTATGCAGGAGCTATCGTAAGGTGAAAAGGCATGACCTTCCACTGGTAATGACCAAAATGATACCTAAAAGCAGTTTTTGGCCTATCTTCCTCTTTAACTTTGATTTGGTAGAGTCATGCTTTGTAATCAAATTGGGAGAAATATTTACAACTTACAACTTTCTGCAATAGGTAAAATTTATTAAGGATAGGATAATGTAGAGTTATTGCATTGAGAGTTTCGTAATTAATAACCATTATTTTATTTCCTCTCTTCTATTTTGAATGCTTATTCACCATGAAATCATAACAACAATTTGGTGATGTGTTGGGTTCTATGAAGACAACATCTAAAAATCCCTTGATGGCTTTCTCCACATCATGATAATCATGAATAGGGTTTAAGTTTTTCTTTCCAATCTTCATCTATTTTCCTTCTACTAGGTTATCTCCATGGTAGGCATAGCCTTTTTCCATAATTTTTGAGGGGAACAAATATATGTTTTTATCTTATATCTTATTTCTTCAAAAAATTTAGGACATGATTATTAGGACTTTGAATAAGAGTTGTATTGCTAGAATTTTGCTATGTAGCATAGAGTAACCTAGGAGCTCTGATTATTTCTCCACTTATTATAAGCATGACACTTTTAGGTGTACTTTCATAGGGTGAGTAGTGGTCAATAAAGGCTCCTCCTAATAAGCAATCTACAAGTAACTGGTCATGAGCAAAGAAATCACAAAAGATTATCCTATCTTATATGATCATTGGTTTTTGATGTTTGTACTTGTTACATGTAAAAAATTCATTCTCTTGAATATCTAAGGACTTATAACTATGTTGCTCATCTATCTCTTCCAAATTATATAATACTATTGATTTACACAATGAAAGGGATGCACCAGTATCTACCTATGCATGTATTGATTATTATTGATTTTAATATAAATAAATTTGGCATACCTGCCATTAATGAGTTGTGCAATGTATGCAGGGTTGGGATCAAAAGGGTCTAAAATTTATAAAAATACCAATCTACAATTTATATAATTTGCACATCTTGGTTTATGTTTGGCATGATGAGTTTATCAAACCCAATCTATTTCATCTCTTTATATCATTATATAATGAGGGGATTCCCATTATGCAACTTCTATTTCAACATCATACATTTATTCTTCCCAAATATATCCAGTATATGGATATTCATCCTATGTTGGTGCTTAGCATATTGTAACTACTTTATATGGGAGTAGGTTACTAAACTTATCTTTATCCCATTTATCACTAGCCTTAATTTTTTTCCGAAAGGCAAGTGGTAATGAGATTGAAGGCCTAATAGTAAGCGATTGACTATAGTGTGGAGGTTGTCTATCTATTCTTGGAAATCTTCTTATTTTTTCTTGGATAAGAGGTCTAACATGACTTCATCCTCTTCCTTTGCCTCTATCTCTAGAGCTTCCTTTTGATAAATGTGTTCATGGTCTCTACTTAAAGGCAAGATACTCTTCTTATAGATTATTGACCAAAACATCTAACTCATTTGGCTCATACTATTCAGTTTCTTGCTCTTTGTCTTCAAAATCTTCTATGACATGTTCATAAATTTCATCATGATCAAAAAAATCTTCATTTTATTTTACTATATCCCACCACACTACTACATTGGAGTATTAAACAATTTTAACAACAAATTTTTAAATTTGAAATTAGGAGCTTTGTGACCATGTTGATGATAAATATAACAAATGCTTTATTTGGACTATGGACACGAGAAACGGTAACAACATAAAAATGTATACTTGGGAGCAGGCATGCGACATCATGGGAAATATTTTTTATGAAAATAAATATGCTTATGAGTAGTTGATTTCGATTAACATTATGTTTGAGATTTTAATTTGATGCATTTCAAATCACACCCTATAATTCATCATCAAGAAATTCATGAGTGGAACTGCAAACTAGCCTCCTTATAAAGATTTACATCCAAATTGAATGGTCAATATTAGATATAAATGTCAAGGAACATTGCATGACCATTGTAGGAGGGTGTTCATGGAGAAACCGTTCGAATGAAGATTTAGAGCAATAAAATATGAGAATAAAGTTTGAAAATCAAAGCTCATAAACCATTTAATTAAACAAGTGATGCTAATTTTAAATTTCCTTATAATTTAAATTTTTATTTATAATGTTAATTTTTTAAAGAGTTTAGGTAAAACATCAGACTAAGGTTCAAGAAACAAGTAAATGTGACACCAAGACTCAACATACAAGAGAAGGGAAGAAAAATTTAAGCGATAAAACTCTTTAATATATTAATTATGGGTTGTTAGTTTGTTAATTATGGGACTCCAAATTTGATTGAGTCCTATCCCTTCATCTCTATTTAAATTAAGGGTATGTTGACCTATCTCTATAGCTTCTCTTAGCTTGAATTTGTGATAGTGGTCTATCATAATGAGAACCTTCGCTTGATCAATGCAAATGGAAAATTTGGTTTTGTGGGAGTGTTATGTGAGTGCCAATTTTCATATCTTTTCTAGTCTAATATTATCAGAGCATGTTTCTTGATCCTAGTCTGGATTGATCTCCTTATTTCCCCAATATATGGAATACTGCATGAACACTCTATTTTATACACCACACTTTTTGACCAAGGTTCCACCTAGTCTTTAACTAAATTTAAGGATTATCTATGTTTGTCTTGGGTAAGAAGGTGGTGGACATGTTTTGGCATTTTAAGATTCTAGAAATCTTATTAGAAACGCTCTCTATGTATCGTAATAAGGCTACAGGTTATATTGTAGAAGCAATGATGTTGTATTTCCTGGTGTGACCATCCCTAGATTATTTAAAAGCTCTAGATATTTATTTTCCTTTATAACCATGTTTCTTGAAAACTTCTCTTAAATGGTCTAATTCCTACTCTAAGTTGTTTTCATCAAAGACCCTAAAAGTTCTAGTGGCCAAAGTTGTCAACACTCCTGATCTAACTTGTACTTTTAAAGGTCAGTGTGTGTAATTTTATAGTACATTGACCTTTATTTACATGCCACCTCTCACCATCACCCAACCCAAAAATTATGAGTGTTGAAAAATCTAGCCATTAGAGCTTTTAGGGTCTATGACGAAAACAAATTTGAGCAGGAATTAGACCATGTAAGAGAAGTTTTCAATAAATATGGTTATAAAGGAAAACAAATACCTAGATCTTTTTAATAAGCTAGGGATGGTTACACCAGGAAACATAACATCATTGCTTCTACAATAGGACCTGTAGCCTACTTACCATACATAAAGGGAATTTATAATACGATTGCTATAATCTTAAAATGACAAAACATATCCACCGCCTTCTTACCCATACAAAAAATTATACAATCCTTAAATTTGGTTACAGACCAAGTGGAACCTTGGTCGAAAAGTGGGGTGGACAAAATAGAATGTTCCTATGGTATTCCCTATATTGGAGAAATAGGAAGATCAATATAGACTAGGATCAAGGAACATGATACTGGTATCAAAATAGAAAAGATAGGAAAATTGACACTCCCATAACACTCCCACAAAACCAAACATTCCATTTGCATTGATTAGGTGAAGGTTCTCACTATGGTATACCACTATCACAAATGCAAGCTAAGAGGAGCTATAGAGATAGGTCAACATACTCTTAATTTAAATGAATATGAAGGGATTGGACCCAATCAAATGTGGAGACCCATAATTAACATACTAACAACCCATAATTAAATATTAAAGAGCTTTGTCGCTTAAATTTTTCTTCCCTTATCTTGTCTATTGAGTTTTGGTGTCACATTTATTTGTTTTCTTGAACCTTAGTAGGACATTTTACCTAAACTCTTAAATTTGTTAACATTACAAATAAAATTTTAAATTATAAGGAAATTTAAAATTAACATCACTTTTTGAATTTAATGATTTGTGAGTTTTGACTTTTAAACATTATTATCATATTTTATTACTCAGAATCTTCATTCAAATGACTTTCTCCATGAACACCCTCCCTTAATGGTCATGCAATGTTCCTCAAAATTTCTATCTAATACTAATCATTCACTTTGGATGCAAATATTTATAAGGAGGCTATTTTATAGTTCCACTCATGAATTTCTTGATGACGAAACACAGGGTGTGATTCAAAACATGTCAAATGAAAATTACACACATAGTGTTACTCGAAAATGAACTAGTACACATTTATATGGACTGTGAAAGCATCAACGCTCTTAAAGATGCTTATGTTTAAACTGGTTCTTTAGTTTATGGACATACTACTTAAAAAAATAAGGTGTAGTCTCAAGGAACCTTGGAACAAGGTGGCTTGCTTGGTGTTTACCAAGTTTAGTAATGGATTTAGTGTATGAAATAAGATCAAGGACTTGGTTTCTATCAAAATGAACACTAACTAATGCAAAATTATCTAGACATAAACATTTAAGTTGCAAGAAACCAAAGACACAGTCAACAATATTATAGGGTAAAGCATTTAAATAATGCATTTTTATAGCATCAGAATGATGGCACTTTGCATAATAAACAAGCTTTCTGAATTGCTTAGAGAAACCTTCAAACTAAGAAAGATCACACAAATTCATATGCATGAGCCATTTGGATTCTTAATTATGCTCATGCTGCATAAGAGGCACAAATTATTGAGTAAGCATTGTATAAATATTTCATAGGTTTGTTAGTATTTAAGACCTATTCATTTTGTTGGGATTTAGTGAGATTGTCCCACTAGGACCCAACAATTCATGAAAAGTATTTAGTTGTTAAACCAACACCAACAACATCATACATACAACCAATAGTACCATTTGATTTAAAACAATTACTCCAACTATTAATTTCATCATATGGATCAATAATATCATCTATATTTAGATACCAAGGCTATATTGGAATAAAACCTCTTTTCAACATATATTTGGGATTTTTAATTGATTCAATAGCCTTGGGATTATGTTTTTCAATAAGACTAGTAGTGAGTCTAGGGACAAAATCTAACTTTTGAAGACTTTGTTTAGAGATTGATGGATGTGGTACGGTTAATGGTTTTTATTTCTTTTTCTTTTTTTCTTGGTCAATCCATGACACTCCTTAAACCATTTGATCAAACCTATCATCAATGTTTATAATTCAATAAACAGTATATACATGATGTTGAATATCATTAATTTATCAACAAAGGAATGTAAAATTATAGAGACATTTATCTACGTGGTCATATACTTATTTGACATATCTCATAACAAATGATAGAGAATGACTTATAGTATGAACAATTACCATATAAGACTTGATTTGTTGTATGTTTCTCAGAGATCATCAAAATTCTCTTAAAAATGAGAATTAAATCTAGAACTATAGTTCCTATGTTTAAACACATTAGATGGATCATTATCTTTATAATTTATTGGTTGAAAGGCATAAGAAAAGTAATAAACTTTTCCTTAATCATGTTTATAATAACCTTAAATGGAGGCCATTGTGCACCTATATACAAGGTAGTATCATTTTCCTTATAAAACTTGGGTTTTATCTCTTTGTAATGTAAACATATAAAAAGGAGGAAACTTATCATCTCCTTGGTTAACTTGTTCATCTTCTAATTCAACAAATATATTTATTTTCCTAGTACTCCTAGATGACTGACTAGAGAGACTAGGTCTAGAATATTCTTTGTGTTTAACAAATTCTTTATAAGAGAAACTTCTAGGTAAAACATGGATTTTACTTACATCTACATGATGAAAAAAATAATAATTATTTGTATCTTTAGGCTTGACATGTTTTAACCAATCAAGCTTCCATCCACTAGGAATAAAGATATTATTTAAAAGACCTTTTTGCAATTACATTGTTCAAATAAGTATGTGGGCATAAGGAAGGTTTTATACAATAGCAAGGTGTTCATTATTAGTCAAATAATACAAAACTTGAATATTAATATTGGCATACTGAAATGAACCAAACATGTCTAAACCATATACAGATGAAAACATAACCCAACAACATAAAATTTTAGATTTAACTTATTTACAACCCTTATCACGGGCACTAATGAATAGATTAAGATATAAATCATAACAGACATGACCATCATTTAATCAAGACAAAATGGGATAGTTGACATGCATGAGAAAAATTAGACTGTCGTTGATCACAAAGGGATAAATACTTTATAAGGTTGATATTTTTTAGAAACAAAGGTTCTATAAACACATGAATCAAACCAAAATAGAAAAAATCAACATTAGGATGAATTTTGATATATTAAATATCAGAATTAGGTAGTATTGAGATATGATTGGTTTGGTATTTTTTATTAGGTTTATATTCAAGATCAGTTTCAAATGTCTTCACATAGGGTTTCAAAAAATACTTATATGTAGATTTATAAAACACTTTTCCTAACAAATTATTTCCCTTAGATTCTAATTGAGAATATTTATACACAATTGAAGGCTTAATACTAGGAGGATTATAGTTAACAAGAGTACTTGACAGAGACCCTTATGCAACATTTATTTTTGGAGTAAGTAAAAAGCTTTCACTAGTTTCAAACATTTATTCATTTGGTTCTTGCTGATCAAAACTATAAAATAATTCAACTTTTACATCATTTAGGATTTCTAATCTAGTGTTTATATCAGAAGCATGAGATAATTCTTCCAGTCTTCTATTATAACTTCTTATGAATGCGAGAGAGATTGGGAAATACAAAGAATTGAACATAATTATGCCTTTCTCAAATAACAAATAACAATTTTGATCTCACAAATAAGTTATCAGTCTACTATAAATTAACAAATAAGTTATTAAATTACAAAATAAAATAAAAATACTAGATCTCGATATATCTTATGTTTGTTGATCTTGATACTACACATGCTCAAAATTATTCAACATCATTAGTCAGAGTGCTCATAAAATTATTCAAACATTTAAAAATGACATTTTATATCAAAAATAATCTATTCATCCAAATCTTATAATTATATTTGGCATACTATAAACACTATTTATGAATTATCTAGCACCTTAGTCTTGTACACTTGGAAAATATAGACCTTGGTTGTTCCACTCAGTTTTAGACCATTCCTACTCCAAAGGCTCATATCTGTTATTTCTCTATGCTCATTACTTATCTCTTAGTTTGACCAATTTCATTATGATGACACACCTTCTGTCTTGACCAACATGATATAAACCTACTTATCTTTCATCTCTATAAGCTATAGACTTGCACCTATTTTTTAACTTCTTAGACATTTGCATCCTAGTCAAATGCCTATGTCGACACAAGTGTCTTCTTCTGACGCAAGTGTCCTATTTTGATACAAGTGTCTAGTGCCCTAAAGTCATATAATTTATAAATAAAACACATACCTATGATCAACCTAAGTGATTTAATGCAAGATTTTATCCAAGAGATTAATATAAATACAAGATCAATCCTCATTCATTCCTCACCTAACAAAGACCTAGCACAAACCAAACAAGTCACACATTTTTTTATCAAAGGTATTTAATCAAGAACTCAAGTGAGCAAAGCTTCCCTATTTTCTCCTATTTCCATATCAGTCATAGGGACAACACATATATAAGTACGAAATACTAAAGGAGCATCCCATGAGCCATATTTTCAAAGTTATAAGCTAGGTCACTATATGTACTTGATTATCACACATTACATGATACATACACAAACGAACATATAAGGGATAATTACATAAGTCTTAGGCCCTCTTCAGAGTATTGGCTATGTAATAAGTGCTCATTCATAGAGAAGTCTTTGGGTTAGCTCGATATCATGTGTCCACTACCCATTTTTCCCATAACCAATATGAAGATGAAAAACTAAATTATTTTTATTTGAAAAGAAGAGACAATCCATGACCTAGATTTGAATTCACTAGAGTGAAGATGACACAAAACCTAAAAGCATCGAGGTGGTCACATCTAGTTTTAGTAGGTATTCCCTACTTGAGACCCATGTCTAATTTAGATAGAAGTATCGACATAATTTTCCCAGGTAGATGCAAGTGTCTATGGCTATAGAGGTATAATTTCCAAAATTAGGTAACTAATCTAGAATCTATATCCAATCTAATTTCTACTTGTTCTAGATCCATATCTATATTAGGATTATAACTAGTTAAGTATCTTATTTTCATTATGATATTGCTATCAAGATTCAACTATGTAGTTTTTTGAGTCAAACTCATTGACCTATGTTGCATGAGTAGTGGTTCACATGAAACCATCTCACATGAGAAGGAATGGTCCACTTAGCACTCATTGAATCTAGTTGATGCTCACAAGGGTGAAGTATTAGGCCTTCTTGGGAGGTCACCCATCCTAGTACTACTCCAACTCAAGCACACTTCACCATGGAGTTTGCTCCAAGGTTAAGCCCACTTAGTTTCTATGTGGGCTTAACCTTGGAGGAAACTCCATGGTGAAGCGCGTTTGAGTTGGAGTAGTACTAGGATAAGTGACCTCTTGAAAAGGTCAATGCTAAGTGGGCTTAACCTTGGAGGAAACTCCATGGTGAAGCGTGCTTGAGTTGGAGTAGTACTAGGATGGGTGTCCTATCGATAAGGCCCAATGCTTCACCCTTGTGAGCATCACCTAAATGCAATGAGTGCTAAGTGGACCATTCATTCTCATGAGAGATGGTTTCATGTGAACCACTACTCATGAAACATAGGTCAATGAGTTTGACTAAAAAAACTACACAATTGAATCCAGATAGCAATACATAATTTGACTCCCTGTGAAAAATACCTCCTACTTATCTATCTTATTTTTATTATCATTGTAATATCTAGTATAACTGTACTTTCCATTTTTAGTATATCTCAACATAATAAATTCAGTATATGTATTATCTAAGTTTTATTATTAATTGGCCTGTTATAGATTTGTTTATCACCATTATGTTTATTCGTTTCTATATTCTTAACCTTAACCCCATATGATCCTTATCCAAATTTAAAGTTAAAAATTTGGTGAACCCAACTATTGAAACACCAGATGGCTTGGGGTTTTCTATTTGTTTTCTAGAACATTTTGATTTCTAATTTTCAAAATGAATTTATAATTTGTAAAAAAAATAGTTTTATTGTTTTTTCAAAAAGACATGTTTAATATGAATATATTTGTTAGTTACTTCATGTTATAGTACTTCATGGTAGTTGTTACTTGTTATG
The DNA here is from genome assembly GCA_037957365.1 of Torreya grandis. Lineage (NCBI taxonomy): Eukaryota > Viridiplantae > Streptophyta > Pinopsida > Cupressales > Taxaceae > Torreya > Torreya grandis. Next base: position 1,772,412 of record JARHVA010000894.1, read on the forward strand.
TTTCATGCATGCTTAAATCAATCCAATCTATAAGGGGTTCCAAATATGATTACTACAAATCAAATGTATTCTTGCATTCCCCCTCTTGTTATAATGTTTACAATGAGATCCTACCTATTATTACAAAATGCCAATGAGAGTGCATGAAATAGTCTTGCTCTTCTCACCATGCCACAAACTCTTCTAATGATGTTATAACTAAAAATTCACTCTAGGACTTGCTACACCATTGCTTCCATTACAAGGATGTTCTTTTGGATGCATTAAAAGTGACCTTTTTACCAAGTAATGTGTAACCTCATATGTGGTTTTTGTGTTACATTCTATAAAATGAAACGAACATAATATATCCTTTAAAAAGGAATATATACCACCTCAAAACCTCATAAGTTGTTGTTTACCATTATACATTCATATTTGGATGTGCAATAAAATTGTAAAAAAGATCCCTTGTGGACAATGGTTCAGGGCTCAACATTTGCAACATATCCTTTCTTTCCTTATTTGGAATTGGGCCTAATAATTTGGTACCTACCAATATGAGCATCAAAGGATTTGATAATATTTCACATAAAGTATTGGAGAAAATAACATTGAACATTATTATGGAACCTCATACATTACCTACTTTTTGCCATGTTATGACAAATAATTAAAATTATAATATACATTTGGGATGGCCTTGGATACATGAAATGTATTCGGTTCCATACGTCAGTTAGGAGAGCCTTCCATTTCTGCTGACAAAATAGATGCCTTAATTGTTCTTGTTATTACTGATAGTCCTATAAATACAAAATGGTACAATGATATTTATAATTTACTTTATTAAGCTTATATACTATACCACTTTAAATGTAATGATAAACTTAAATTACAATGTGAATCACTTCATTATGTTATTATTAAGAATGATTTATTTAGACAGGGTCTTGATGGATTCCTCCTTCGATGTTTAAGCAAAAATAAGGCATGTACTGCATTATTAAAAATGCATGATAGTGAGTGTGATAGACATCTAATGGCAAGGCCATGTCCCAAAAACTATTACATCAAGGATATTATTATCTTACCATGGAACAAGAGTGTATTAAACATGTTAGATTATGTTTATAATGCTATAAATACATCAATTTGAATTATGCACCATCTCACGAGTTATAATCGATTGTCTCACCATGGCATTTCTCCTTATGGGTATTTGATTTGATTGGCAAGATAAATATAGTTTCCATTGGTGTAAACAAGTTCCTAGTCATAACTACAAAATATTTCACAAAATGGGTGGAGGCAATCCCAGTTGAATTTACTACAAGGGATAACATATGTAGGTTTTTGATGATCGATATTTTTTCCTATTTTGGCATACCTTTAGCTATTATTTTCAATAATGGATCATCATTCAAAAAGGATAGTAAAATTCTTTTGTATTAAATATAAAATTAAACATACCTTTTCTACACCTTATTATCCATAGGGTAATGGATAGACAGATGCAATAAATAAGAAAAATAATCAAAGGATAAAACATTGATTGACACTAGTAGATGGTGTATGCTTTATGGGCATACCACAATAGTTTTTTCACACCTACTTAGGCCACACCTTATTATTTAGTTTATGGTGCAAAGGAAGTGTTATCAATTGAGTTGGAGATACCTTTCTTGTGTGTGTCTCTTAAAGATATGATAAAATAATAAATATAATGAAAAGAGATTGCATCAATTAGAATAGTTGATTGAAAAACACACAAAGGCTGTTGATACATATAAATAAAATGTTTAGCCAAATGACTTTGTTGTGGGTGAATTAGTATTACAAAAAATCAAAAGGATACCAATGCATAAAAGACAAGAAGGGATAGTTCAAACCAAATTGGTTGGGACCATTTATCATTACAAAAAAATTGAGAAAATGTGTGTACCACCTAACTACACATGAAGGAAAAACTCTCAAAAGTCTAATGAAAGTCATGCATTTGCATAAATATCTCACTTGAGATATTTAAAAATACCAAAAAAATTAAAAAATCCAAAAACATTTTCAATATTTACATGGTTTATTACATTCTTGGTGTATATGTTGTTGGTTTCATGTTGGTAGATAGCATATCTTTTCTTTCTATAAACATGTGTGTTTCATGTATATTTTGAGTATGATATAAACATACATAGATACATGATCCATGCAATTTTGGATGTTGGGCCTTCCCTCTACTCATGTAATTTATACATTGGGGACATCCATTTATTTGATCACAATACATCCAAGTTATATTATTCTATGGTCATTTTATATTATTATGTTTGAGCTTATGTACTTACACATGTTTGTATCCATGCTTGTATCTTTCCTAGTGTAATTGATATGCTATGTACTTAATTTTTTTTTGCTAACACATATGATCCATGGACTAATATACTATGTTTATAATGTTTGTTTTTGCCTTCATTCAAGCACTTTTTTTATTGTATTGCCTTGCTATTGTCTTGCTTGCTTAATCATTTGAATATACTCCATTGTTTGCATCCCCCATGCCTTTATTTAGCTCTTTGACATTTGAATATGCCATTTATTGTTGTATGGACACTTGAATGTGCCATTATTTATTTTGTGGACATTTGACTAAGTAATGTCCCTTTGATTGTGTGGCATTTGAACATGCCTTTTCTCTAAGGTCTCCTTATACCATTGTATTTTGAGTTCTCATGTGTGTAAGTTTTATTGCTTATTGATATTGTACTATTAATCTCTAGACGTTTCCATGATCTATATCGTGAATCATAGGCCTTGATGTGATCACATTCTGTACACTTACATGATATATCTACCTAGACATGTTACCTCTATATGTTACATGGTACATTCATAATTTATTTGGCTATCTTATCTTTTTGAGGTAAGATAACTACCAGTTACTACTTTCCCTCACCTCAAAAATGGGGGCATATTAGTGGGGGAATGCCATATAAGCATGATTTCCACATTGCATCAAAAATTCAGATTGTAGTGGGGCCATATTTTGAAAACATGTTATCCATATTTATTTTAGTTTCAGATTCAATGGGAGCATATTTTAGAAACATGTTCTCCTAATGTATTTGGTATTCAACATACCTAGATTACAATGGGAGAATGTTTTAGAAACATTCCCTTTACATTGACACTTATATAAGTTTTCAAATTTCCCCATATATAGTGGGGGAATTTTATGATAAGCATGTCCTCCACACCTGTTCAAATTTTAAATTAGACAAATTCATAATTATATAATTTAGATACATATTTGTGGAAAAATTATATACATTGGTACTATTGTTATACATAGTTTTATCATGAGAGAGATATATGGTGGATATGCTATGTAGTGTGCATTTAATATTACAAAATAAAATCACTTTCGTATTTCAAACACTTTTATGGATTGTTATCACCCACTAAGATGGACTTTTACAGATTGTATTGAGCCAATCTACTATACTAAGTTTATTTTTGGTATGATTGAGGTGATTAAATCACTCAATCTTGCCAAGTTTATAGGTTGAACTTGATTACATCATCCAATCTCATTAGATTTATAGTGTGAGTTGACTTGGTTCACTCATGTATACCAGGTTATAAGTATGTGTGGGTTGCACATCTTAACTAATATCAATTACTGGGTGAAAACTTACATTTTATCTAAGGTTGGAGGCATGTGTAATCTAATATTCCTCTACCCCTCTATATATGCACCTCTTCAGGTTTTACATTTGTCTTAATCTCAACTCTATGTTCATAATGCTACATCTTTTCAAGTCAACTTACTAAAAGTCAAGGTGGTTACATCGATACACATGTGTAATCTTAAACCTTACTCTTTCAATTTCAATAATTTTAAATGATTTAAATTTTGGATTATATGTACTAATTATATATTGTAACATGATCTTAGTTGTAGGTCAATCACCAATAAAGCATTCAAGTTGAGATCACACAAAAACAAGGTGTGATATACACATCTAGGTACGTATTTCTTCTCATTTAAAATAATATTTTCATTACTATATTAAGGTGGGAGGGGGGAATGTAAACACTTTTTATGAATTATATAGCACCTACATCTTATACACTTGAAAAATACAGACCTTGATTATTCCTCTCAGTTCTAGACCTTTCCCACTGCTAAAAGGTTTGCATTTGCTATCTCTCTATGCTCATTGCTTATCTATTTGTCTAACCAATGTTATTATGATAACCCAAGCCTTATGTCTTACCAAAATGATGTAAACTTTCTTATCTTTCATATTTACAAGTTTTATACCTACACCTATTTTTCAATTGCATGAACACTTGTGTCCCAATTAGATGCCTATATCGACACAAGTGTTTTATGTAGACGTAAGTGTCCAGTGTCCTCTAAGTTATAAACCTTTCCCATTACTGAAAGGTTTGCATTTTCTATCTCTTTATGCTCATTTCTTATCTCTTTGTCTGACCAATGTTATTATGATAACCCAAGCCTTATGTCTTACCAAGAATGATGTAAACTTTCTTATCTTCCATCTTTGTAGGTTTTGTACTTGCACCTATTTTTTAACTGCATGAACATTTGTGTCCTAATCATATGCCTATGTAAACACAAGTGTCCTAGTTATACGTAAGTGTCCAATATCCTAAATTTACCTAATTTACAAATGAAACATATACGTATGGTCAACCTACTTTCTTTAATATGATGTTTTCTCCAAAGGGATTGGTATAAATATAAAATCAATCCTCATTCACTATTCACCTAACAAAGACCTAATACAAACCAAAAAACTCACAAGGTAATTTACCAAAGGTATTCAATCAAGCAATCAAGTGAAAAATACTTCCCTATTTTATTTTATTTCCATATCAATCATAGGTAAAACACATATACAAGTTTAAAGTACTGAATGAGCATCCCATGAGCCACATTTTCTAAGTTACAAGCTAGGTCACTCTATAGACTTGCTTGTCACACATTTCATGACACACACATAAACCAACATGTAGGGGAGAACTACATAATTCTGAGGCCCTCTTTGGAGATTGGATATGTAGGAAACACTCATTGACAGAGGGGTTTGGGACAACTCGACACCTTGTGTACATTAACCTATTTTTACCACAACTAATATGAAGAGGAAGAATTAGGGTTTTTCTATTTCATAAGGAGTGACAATCTATGAATCAGATCTAAATGCAATAGAGTTAAGGTGACATAGAACCTAGAAGCATCCAGGTGGTTACATCTATTTTTATTAGGTATTCCGTCCTAGACACCTATATCTAATCTATATAGAAGCGTTGATGTAACTATCCCAGGTTGATGCAAGTTTCTATGATTAAAAAGGTATAATTTTTAAATTAGATGATTGATCTATAATCTAGATCCAATCTAATTTTTGCCTCTTCTAGATCCATATCTTTAGTAATATCAGAACCAACTAAGTATCTTGTTTTCATTATCATTGGAGTATCTAACATAGTTGTACTTTTAATTTTTAGTATATTTCAACATATTAAAGTTAGTATACATTTTATTTGAGTTTTATAATTAATTGACCTACTATAGATCTGTTTATCACTTTTTTGCTTATTAATTTCTATATTGTTAACCTTAATACCATAAGATCCTTATCCAAATTTAAGGTTAAACACATACATGGATGCCTACAATGTCAATCATGATTATGACAGTTAAGAGGAAAAAAATATCTATTGTTATCCTTACCATGTCACATTAGAAATGAAATGAATTAAAATAATATTAATGATATAATGTTGGATTCATATATAAATTGATGATATATAACAACTATTTTATTCATAACTTTTTGTTTATCAATGTGTTTATAAATATCATGTGATGTGTAAATTAAAACTTATTTTATACAATGTAAGGATCCCTTAATAGATTTATGTCATAAATGTATATATGGATTCCATGTATTTTAATATTTCACAATTTTATTTTATTGATAACATGACACACTATTTTACCATCTTATGAGGTTCCTGCGCTACATATTTTAGAGGTGAACATATGTATATATACTTGTTTATGCAATTTTTATGTTTAGTTTATAAATGTTTTGAGTAAATTTCCAATATAGGCATGGGTGAGTTATATTTTGTGTGTGTGTCTCATTGATTTGCAAGAGGACACACATACAAATATGGAATCCATTTTTTCTTCTACCCCTTGTGACAAACTAATACAAGCAACATTTTGAAACTTTCCATTTGAACTGAATGAATCTTTATTATCAAATTTTTGTTTCAACTATTATATAACTAATATTTTTTTACATTAGGGTGGATGCACAAAGTTGGGGGCAAAAAACATGACACAATGAAAAATACAAAACATTTTCTATAAAGGGCATACACCCTTTAAAAAAAATTAATACAAAATACAAAAGGGTCGGTCCTGACCTCAAAAGGTGTACACCCTTTGTAAATTATGTATGCCTTTTGAAAATGCGTACATCATTTGAAAATGAAGTATGCCCTTTGATAATGTCATACACCCTTTGCAAAAGGCATACACCCTTTGGATTGTAAAGGTTTTTTCCCTATTTGATATTTTACAAGGATATATTGCAAGGGTATATTTAGTAAAATAAATGTAATAAGTTTAAATTTAATTTTATATTATACTTTAAATTTATTATATTATATAAAATGTAATATAGAATTAAATATAAACTTATTACATTTATTTTACTAAATATAATAAATTAGGGCCACTCTGCATCTTCTGAAATTGATTGTAGAGTTGTAGGAGTTACCATTTAGAAGTTAGTTTTTTAAATTTTATTCTAGTTAATACTTAGTTTTAAGAATTTTAAGATTATATTATATAATGAGAACAAGGTTTTAAATCATATTAATTATGTAATATATCTATACCATTGAGGATTATATGCCTACTTTACCTACTTAAGTATTCCCTACCTACTTTATCTACTTGAGTATGCCTTACCTGATTAAATAACCAAGCCATATATTGATCTTAAGGAGTATGCCCTACCTAAATACACAAGAAATATATTTATCTTTACTTTTCCCTACTAGTTTCAAAGTCCGTGCTCCACTTACTCAACTTAGTCTAATTTAAGGTCCTCTAAAAACTTGCTTGTAATTAGGTCTTTTCCTAACCATGAACTATCTCTAGGTTTATGACAATAGGTCTTCTAAGTATTTGTATTGAAATAATAATGACCTTATTTTTTAGTATTATCTCTTGAATTCTTAACCTATGTATTCAGATCAAAAGATACTTTCAATGACTTAAAATAAGTTACTCAGTTTTAAGACAATAATCTACCTTCAAGCAAAACCCTTCTTTGAATCCTAAAGTACTCAATTGTACATCCTCACTTCTTTAAACAATACTATGAGGGTTTCACCAATTATTTGACTCAAGCTTCTTAGTAAATGAAGAAATTAAACTCAAAACTTAGATGACACCAACTCTACCCTTTATAGGCCTATTAGGCCAAATTCTACCTCTTAAGGACTCGACACAAAAAGGTCTATAACTACCTTGTTTTTTGGACTCATTCAATTCAAAAACTCAATGAAAATATCAAGAAAATTATACAAGACTCATAGTTGTCTTTACACAAGCTCAAAATACCAATTAGATCACTAAAGTGCCCAAAATGTTGACTATGTCCTAAACACTTTTACAATATTGTGTATAGGTGTGTTTGGTATTGAAAAGGTGTTATTAATATAATCTCATCAAATGATTATTATAAAGATTTATTAATATGTTTGGAGACTATTTTTGATGATAAGAAACTAATTTCCTTTATTGCTTTCTTAAAAATTGGAATTCAATGGAAACTCTACTCTTTAGGTCCAGATGGCCTTATTTGCTTACTTGGAAGGATATTGACTTGGATTAACTTCCAAATTATTTAAATCTATCAATGAATAGCTTGTATCATGCAACCTATAACATATACATATAGTAATGATAAAGTCATTCATACATTACATCTACCACATACATAGTACTACATGTAGGTATGCGGTCACTCATACATGACATCTTCATGTGGTTGTGATATGGTCACTCATAGTAGAAACAAATGTAAATAATCACCCTAGTACACTCCATTTACACCTAAACCATTCACCCCAAACCTAAAACCCTAAACACCAAACCTTATACCCTAAAACCCAAACCCTAAGCTATAAACCCTAAACCATGAACACTAAATAATATAACTAAACCCTAGACCCTTAACCATAATACATTATCACTAAACCCAAAAATAATAATCTATAACCCCTAAACTATAGACCCTAAACATAGAAAATTAAAACATTAAACCCTATACTTTACACCCTAGACCCTAAACCTTAAACACTAAAACATAAACATAAGCCCTTAACCCTAAACCCCAAACCCCAAACCATAAACTTAACATCCTAAATCCTAAACACTAAACCATAAACCCTTAACCTTATACCCTCAATTTTAAACACTAAACCATAAAAAGTCAAAATCAAGAATGTTAAACCCTAAACACTAAACCCTAAACCTTGACCCATAAACTCTTAACCCAAACTCTAATCTTGAAACCCTAAAACTTGAAAGTTTCACCCTAAACCAAAAACCCATAACCATAAAACTTCAAACTCAAAACCATAAACCCTAAATCCTAAAACCATAAATCCTAAACCTTAAAACCTAAATTTTGAAACCCAAATAACCAACCCTAAACACTAAAATATAGATCTTGAACCCTAAACCCTTCACCCCATACCTTAAAAAATGAACCATAAACCATGAGCACTAAACCTAAACCTAAACACTAAAACTTGACACCAAACCTAAAACCCTCAATCATAAGATGTAAACCCCAAACCCTGAATAATAAACCTTAAATTAAAAACCTAGGCCCTACACCCCAAAACCTAATAGATACCCTAAACCATAAACTACCAACCTTAAACCCCAAACCCCAACAACTAAGCCCTAAAAATTTAACCTCTAACCCTAAATACAAAACACAAGCCCTAAACTCTAAATCTTAAATCTTAAACTTCAAACCTAAACCCTAAACCCTTACACTTAATTCCTAAAATCTCAACCCCAATCCTAAAACTATAAACGATAAGTCATAAACTTTAAACATTAACTCCTAAACTAAATATTCTAAACCCAAACCAAAAATAGAAACCCCAAAACCTTAAACACTAAACCTAAATCCCTAAGCCCCAAACATTAAACCTAAAACCCCAAAACATAAACCATAAAATATAAACCATAAACACTAAACCCTAAATACTAAACCATAAGCCCTAATCCCCAAACCCTAAATCCTATACCTTAAATACTAAACACCAAGTTCCAAACCCAAACCCTCAACCAAACCCCTAAGACCAAATCCTTGAACCTTATACCCTAGACCCTAAACCTTAAGTGTGAAACCATAAACTCAAAATCCTAACCCCAAACACCAATCGCAAAACCCTAAAAGCTAAACACTTGGTGTTTGGGGTTAGGGTTTTAGCTACACACTTGGTCCTTTAAGCCAAAAACCATAAATCCCAAACCTTTAATCATAAAATATAAATTATAAGCCCTTAGCCCTAATATCAAACAAAAATGTATCTAATCACCCTAGTACACTTCATTTACACCTAAACCATTAAGCCTAAACCCCAAACCCTAAACACCATAAAAATTGAATGTTAAACCCTAAACCTAAACCCTAAATGCCATAAACCTTGAATGCTTAGCCCTAATACATTAAACCTAAACCCAAAACAATAATACCTAAACCCAAAAACCTAGAACCTAAACATATAACCTTAAAACCTTAAACCCTAAACTTTATACCCTAGACCCTAAGCCCTAAAACCTAAACTTTAAGCCCTTAACCCTAAAGCCCAAACCATAAGCCTAAAATCCTAAATCCTAAACCCTAAACCCCTAAAATCTTAACCCCACACTCTCAATATTAAACACTAAACCATAAACACAAAATTCAAATTCATGAACCTTAAACCCAAAACCTTGACCTTTAAACTCTTAACACTAAACCTAATCTTAAAACCCCAAGAACTAAACCCTAAACCTTGAAAGTTGAATCCTAAAACACAAACTGAGAACCATAAAACCATAAATCCAAAAACATAGACCTTAAATCCTAAATTTGAATAAACCCTAAACCTTAAAACCTAAATGCCAGAACCCAAATAATCAACCCCAAACACTAAACTGTAAACGTTAAACCCTAAACCCTTAACATGAAACCTAAATTACAAACATTAAACATGCATTGTGGAGACCATACCACAGAGGAATGATTAGAGTATTGGTTGTTATGCTCAACCGCCTCTCCACTTTCCTATCATAATTCCTACACAAGTGAAAAGATTTTAATGCAAGGATAAAACATGCCATAAAAAAGTTAGTGGCACAAATGTTAATAATTTATACTTATGAATCACATCATTCTTTGAGAATAACTCACAAACATGAGATAATCCAAAATGCTTCTGTCCTTTCACTCAATGTTTTGGAAATAATTGTGTCTAGAAAAAGGATTTCACCTCATACAAAGCAAGTGAAAAGAGGCAATTTTTGATCTATCATCATTTATCATCATCCCTCATCATTCAAAATAAATTTTTTCCATGTAAGTGAAAAGAGGATATTATCTTATTTCCAACATGGGAATCATTCAACAATCTCCCTAGAGTAATCCATCATGACCCTACCTAATCTACTAGAAATGAATGATAATAATCACCACAGTATACTCCAATTAGAATACAAATAATCAAAATACCATTCAAGATTTATCTAAAAAAAAATTATTTAGTCTAAAATAAATTTATACTAACTATTGGATTGGAACACACTCTACTAGATGAGGGAGTGATTAGAGATGATGGAGTGATTAGGTAAGATGAGAGACAATGAGGGATGAGGACATATAAGGATGGGGTGATTAGGGATGATAAATGATGATGAGGGTTGATGAGGGAGTGATTAGGGATGATGAGGGATAATGAAAGATGATGAAATATTGACTAGGGATGATAAGAAATGATGATGGTTAATGAGGGATTTATTAGGGATAATGAGGGATGATGAAAGTGTGACTGGGGATGATGAGAGATGATGAGGGATGATCAGAGAGTGATTAGGTATGATAATTGTTGATGAGGGATTATTTAAGGATGATCAATGACAATGAGGGGTGATTAGGGATGATGAGGGAGTGACTTGGGATGATAAGGGAATGATTAGCAACAATCAAGGATGATGGTAGCCAATGACAGAGTGATTAACAATAATGAGGGACAATGTGAACAAATGAGGGAGTGAATAAGGATGATAATTGAATATGAGGGTTTATGAGGGAGTAATTAAGGATGATGAGGGTCAATGAGGGAGTGTCTTATGCGAATTTGGAGTGCTAAAATATGACTTTATTCTACACGACTTTGGAATAACGCATGAGATTGGAATTAAAGAATGCATGGATTGACCATCTATCTAAAATTTATTTTATAGTGAATGGTATCTTTTTATAATGAATTATGAATGTGTTTCAATTCAATCTATTCCGAATGGAGTCTATTAAGGTGACTAGTTACATTCATGTCTAGTATAAGTTATCAATATCATGCTATAGGTAGATGTCATATATGAGTGAATGCATACATATATGTAATAGGTATGTGATAGATGTAATTTATGAGTGATCGTATCATGAATATAGGTATGTTACAAGTTACATGCTATAGCGTAGTCATTTATGCATATTGATAGACTCAATGATTGAAAAAGCCACAAATTATTCAGGAATCCACCTTAAAGCTTGGGTAATCAGGTAGGGCATACTAAAGTAGGTAAAGTAGGTAGGGCATACTAAATTAGGTAAAATATGGATCATAATCAATGGTATATATCTACTAAATATGTATCATGATTTGTAACCTCATTTCTCATTTTATCTTTCAATCCTGAATTTCTAAAACTAAGTATTGACTAGATTGAATTTTGAAAAACTAACTTTTAAATGGTAACTCCTATAGCTCTTGAATCAATTTTATAAGATGAAGAGTGTCCCTAATTTTTTATATTTAGTAAAATAAATTTAAAGTATAAGTTTACATTTAATTTATATTATATTTTATATTATTATACTTTTTATTAAATATAAATTTATACTTTACATTTATTTTACTAAATATACCATTGTAAAAATAGATAAAAAATAAAAACACACCAAAAACAACCACCTCAGACTGCATATAAAATAAACCACAACAAAAAACCCATACACATATTCAAATGCAAAAAAACCTAGCTCTAATTGTAAACCACAAAAAAAAATGTCTTTACATCCTTTCAACATTTCAATATTTTTTTGCATTTTCCCTCCAAATTTGCCTTGGGCACATGCTTGGAGAGGTCCAAACCTGGTTTGAAACTAGTCATAGATCAACCCACTTAATTAGTAAGAAACTTATGAGTCTTTTTCATCTTTGTCAACACATCTAATCAAGTAGCTTTTATTTTAAAAAAATTATATGGGTTTGTAGAGGAGAAAGTGTAGTTTTAGAATATATATATATATATATATATATATATATATATATATATATATGTGAGAATATTATTTATAATTATTACTTAATTTTTACATACTATGCCTCATTATGGACTATATACATATCATCACAAATTCTCTTATAATTTTTTGAATATTAATCAAATGCTTATAAAACTTATATCTCAACAATCTACACATTGTTAATTATGCTTAAAAGAATTGATTTTCATGAAGTTAAGGTCAAGAAGTTGTGTTCGTACACTTGCAGTTTCAATTTTATGGTTGTCTTAACTTGTAAAACTATTTAAAAATTATATATATAATTAAAAAATATTCTTAACAATCTTCGGCATTTCACCTATCCATATATGAAGTTTCATACAAAATTTCATTCGTTTATTCAAAAAAAGTGTGTTCATACACATGCAATTTTCTTATCTTTTCATAAAAAATGACCAACCTATTATCGTAAAATTATTATAAATGCATCTATTTTTCACACTTTTATCATCTAGGTATTTAAAAAAACAATATTTTTAAAAACTACATGCAAAATGCCATAATTCATGTTCTTATGTCATTATCAAATTCTTTTTCGAAGTGTCTCTAAAATTCTCTCTAAGTTCAAATATTGTTATTTTAAGAAAAAAATGTCGCTTTATAATCCCCTCTTTATGTCCCATTATCCTGCATCTACCCATCACAAGATCTAGTGATCGATCCAACAATATCATATATATGTCCATGAATGAACACACACTCAAATTATTGGCATGCAAAATCAAATATATATTTGAATTTTAAAAAATATTATTTTTACTATTGGAACATTTCAAATTATCTTAACAAGAAATATAATTACATAAGGTTACAAAGTAAAGTAGCCAGATAATTCATGACTCAAACTCCATGTCAAAGGATAATTATGGATTAAACAATAAAGTCAACTAGTCAAGGCATGACAAAAGTAACTAAAAACAACCATAATGTAAAAAATTAATCATAGGACACCACCTTAGGAGGTGAAGGTGGAGGACCATCCTTGGGAAACATCGACCAAGTAGGTAATTCTACATCAAGAATCTTCAAAGCATTTTAGACATCTAAGGGGTTATCATGAATAGTGACAGGCCAACCATTAGTGGGATGAGAAGGAACAACAATGATCATATAAGACTGTTGTGAAGTACTAGCATCAAACTTTCCATGAGAACTCCATCCACCCCTAGGGGAAGGTGAGGAGAAAAGTGGCCCCTACTTAATGAATGACTTCTACTTCTATGCCTCCTAAGAAGAGGTGGTTGTGGATCATGGGGTAGTCCATATGGAAGAATTATGATCATTGTACAAGTGTCACTCCCCCAGTGGTCAAGGAGCTTCTGTAGGTGGTGGAGGTCCAATGCCATCTTCTCAACGTGGGCTTGAATCTAAAAATAAACTAATAAAATAACAACCTTTTAATTAATAAAAAATGAAATTCCACAGGTATCATGATTTAAAATAGCATTAGTATACGATTTCTAAAGTTGAAAGAGGATGATAGCATAGAATAATTACCTCAAAAAGATAATAGAGGCTGGCTAATTAGAAAATTCCCTCAAAATCGCTCGATACCAAGAGAAAGGCTTAGGGTGATAAGGTTAAAATAATGAGTGAATCCATCACCAGGTAGACTAAACTTTAGGACTAAACCAAAATAAATGTTTAAATTTTTTTGGATGATTACAATTCAGACAAAAGGGATAGGGAATGTAGAGGTGCAACAACATCCCACCAAGGGGGAGTCCTTGGTAAATTAACAACACAAGAAATGAGCCAGCTTGGGCTTTATGCCAGGGTGCTACACATGATCCAAATAGGTGAGCCAAGTCTTCGGAGAGGAGTGGAGGCCATAATGCATGTTGAGATTATCTATATCTAGAAAGAATGGAATCATCATTTGATAAATAAGCCTAATAGAGTAGTTTTAAAGTGTGTATCATAGTTTTACCTCCAGTATTTTCATTAATCCCTACAAGGCTATAGGCCAAGTTTATGCAACATAACATCATGGAGTAATTTATTAATGTGAATAATTGAAGGTAAGTTAACATTATTTAATTAAAACTGGATTTTTAAATTAGGCTAGGGAATATAGTCTCTAAGGAACCAAATCATGGATAGTGTAAATCCCTATTTAGAATAATTATAAAGCTTTAATACTAGGTATTCAACCAAAGGAATGGAATAAGTAGGGAGTATAGGATATCACCATAAGCTATGGTCATTAAAAGATAACCCTATGCAAAAACCATCCACTACCCACTTCAAGGGGTTTAACTACTTTGAAATCCTTCCATATAATTTAGACCACAAAGGAGCCAATAATCTTGACATGCACAATAGTGATGAGGAGGGATTGGAAGTCAATATTTTTCCAACTAGTTTTACTATAGGGAGAGCCTAAAGAGATACAATGTTTGAGAAGATTTTTTTAAGATTCATTACCCTTAATATCCCAGACAATCCACTTTGTACACAAGGCCATACTTTGCCAATAGGTGTTAATGATGCCCATGCCACCTTTATCATGAGGGAGGCAACAAATATCCCATGCCACTTGATGAAAACCCCAGTCTTGATTATAATTAGCCTGGATGAAATCTCTGATGAGCTTGGCCAAACTATCATAAGAGGTTTTGGAGGGATACCATTAGGAGGAATAGTAAACACATGTGATATTTAGGATCTTAGTGTAGACTTGGAACTTGCCTACTAGAGATAGGGGCTTAGTGATCTAATACGCTTCCTTTCAATCTTATTGAGGACATACTACCAAATATCAGCTGACAAACTATCAAAATTTAAGGGGATGCCCAATAAATTTAATTATTCCCCTTGAGCAATCCACTACCAATTATACTTTTGAAGCTACTAAGGCATAGGCATCGTGTTTTATCAAAAAAACTAGGTTTTTATCCATTGAAGGATGGAGCTGGAAGTTATACAAAAAATGTCTAGGTATTGGATAAATTCATTAAAAGTGGCCTCTTGTTCTTCAAGTGTGAGGAAGGTGTCATCTTTAAAGTGGCCATTGATGAGATGAGAGGTGTGGTCAGGCAAAATAATGCCATGAATGAGCCCTTTATAAGTTTTGGAAGCTACAAGGTAACCCAAGTCTTTAGTGGATAACACATAAAGTGTTGGAATAAGGGGACAATCTTGTTGAATAGATTGTTATATCTCTATCCCCACAATTTGATTCTTATTAATAGTGAGGTAAGCTAAGGCATTATGAAGCAAAGTTTGCACCACATAAATGGAGTAGGGGGGAAAGTCAAGAGCCTTGAGCATGACAAGAATAAATTTCTACTCGATCTTATCATAGGCTTTTTCAAAGTCTAATTTAAGAAAAAATATTCTCTAAAGAGAGGAGCAAGCTCAAGCCATGCCATCTTAGACTGAAATAAGGTTGTCCAAAATATATCACCCTGTAACGAATCCTATTTACTTTGGTCTAATAATGGTAGGTAGGATGAGCCAAACATAGTTGGTGAAGGCTTTGGAAAGAATATTACAAAAGACATTGAGCAAGGTTATTGACTTCCAACCAGTAAGTAGTTTAGGATCTCCAGCTTTGGGAATGAATTTTATATTACCTTGATTTATCATGGGTTTAAGAGACTAATTTCACAAAACTTCTTTAAAGATTTGCAACATGTCAGGATTGGTAAACTCCTAGATGGCTTTGTAAAATTCACAAGGGAAGCCATTAAGGTTGGGGGATTTATCATTTCTCATATAGTTCAAAGCTTATGTGAGCTCTTACAAGGTGAATGAGGCATAAAAAAATTGCTAGTTAGTTGGCTTGAGCTTGTGAGGCACCACATCAAGGCATTTCTAAAGTGCATGGAACCACACAACCATGAAAGGTAGGGCTTGAAAAACTAGATTGTAATGCTCAAGAAAGGATGAGGAGATATCATACTAAGAGGTAAGTCAAGATTGAGCCACTTGAATGGATTTAATTTTATGACAATCTTACTTGGATTTCAATTCTTTAAAAACTCAGAGGCTATGTCACCAATTTTGAGCCAGTGTAACTGAGCACAGAGATGGGCACCTCTAATTGCATGGGTATCTACCACCTTGAGATGGTGTTTGAGAGAGGCTAAAATTTGATGTAACTACACGTTGAAAGGATCAATATTTAGGGATCTAGATAGTCATTTGAACTCATTGAGCATGGCCTCCTCTAAATGCTTACAAATCTAGGTGACATGTTTGCCATAGTGGTGGAGGACGGAGGTGGTATGCAAAATGGCATCATTCTACCACTAAATATAGATGGCAACATATGAGGGCCATGGGGCAAGGTTTCAAATCCACTTGATGATTTAGATTGTACCAATGTGACTTAGCATGAAATATTGAGAATGAATTGATTATGTGACACATTATACTTCTTGAAGGTCCATTCCACTTTACAAGAAATAGGTGAGTGGTCTAAAAAAGTACCTGAGTGGATGTTGATAGGATAGCCATCAATACTCGAAAAGGAAAAAAATATTTTACTTTAACATAATAAAGTGGTCAAGTTGTTTGAGCACGTGGTGATCCTTAGATTAGTAGTTGAACCATGAAAACTAAGATGTGGGGTTAAATGTCCATTGTCAAAGGAGAGGGTCTGATAGAGCCCATTTATTTTTGAAATAATACCAAACCTCACATTCACCAACACACTAATGCATGGTGAGGTCCCCAATCTTGTCTTGGGCGTGTTCAATCATATTAAAGTCATCACACATAAGTCATGTGGCAATAGGCAACCCATATGCCAAAGATCGCCAAAGTAGGGAGTAGTTAGGGCCATCATTGTGAGCATAGATGTTAATAATTCCAAATGGATGGCCATCAATGTTAAGAATAATCTAGGATGCCTAGTGTGATGGGTCCTCCCTTATGGCAATAATGCTAGGGGAAACCTTAGGGGTAACTAAAATACAAGTACTGGCACATCCTACCTCATGCAAGGTGGTGATCTGGGTGGTGTTAGGCTAAATGCTTTGCAAAGACATATAGAGGATAAATATAGGTACTTTAACTTCTTATAGATAGAGAATATCTAGTAAACCAATCTACTGACAATCAACACACATAGAGTATTTTTGAAGAGACTTTGGAAGACCCCTAACATTTTCCACGATAACACATTCATAGGGAAGGGTCATCCATTCGAAGTTCCCTTTGTCCATCCTCAAAATCCACCAATGCTACAAATTTGTTGTGTTGGTGAGGACACAAAAATTTTATGACTACAATGAAGTAGCATTTGGCATCATGTTCCTCTCAAGGAGAGTATGCACACCATGAGCTGGGTTGTAATTATGTCAAGAGAATGATTCATTGGCTGAGATAACCTCAGCCACAAGCATTCTCATATTATGGGAAACTAGATAAATGATCTATGGCTTAGAAGAACCATAATAGTAAGGGGTGAAAGAGAAATCCTATAAGAGGGTTGGGTAGCTAGAGAAGAATCCGCTCGAGGTGGTGGTTAGGGTGTGCTTTAAGGCTTAGGGATTGACAACCATATAGGGGAAAAGTGGTCCAACCATCAATTTGGTCTATTGGTTTAGGATTTTTGGTTTGAGGAGGTGGCTGAGGAGGCTTGAGATGACACATGTGAGGACAATCCTTGATGCAGTTGTCTGAATCTTGATAACAGAAGATAGTGTTGGGAAGGTTGAAATAAATAACCTTTTTTGACCACTGGGTCTCCCCAACTTAGATTTATATGAACTCTTTCAACTCATTGGAGAGGTCAACCTCCCAATAGACTTGTTTGTTAGGGTGAGGGGAAAACCACTTATCTGGTTCAATCATAACTATGCATTCTATGGGAATGATGATTTGGGGTATAAAAACTTGGAGGTAAATTGGTAGATCAGGAACCTCAGCCTAGATAGGGACATGAAGGGCAACGTTGTTATAAACTTTAAAATCACGAGACTAGGTAGATAGAATCATAAGCTAGTTACAAAAGAAATAAACATTTAGACCTCGTAAGAATTAACTATGTCTCAGAGGGATCCTTAAAGGTAAATAAGAAGAAACCTTTGGTAAGGCTTCAAATTCTAGAGACATGGACATCCAGAGGCTCCCAGTGGTTACAAAGCCAGCTATGGAGGTAATCTTATGAGGGGATACCTTCAAAAAAATAAGCAATAAAAAATCAATCATACCACTTGCAACCTTATTCAATGGTAGCAGCAAGAATGTTTACCTCCAAAGTGGAGGGAGGGGATGAGGGATTACCTCATCGTAGACCTTTGAAACAAACTTTTGAGCTCATTTAGGTGTCATTAGCTTTGAATCTTGCATCAACATATGCAGTAGAGAATGGAGAAGACATAAATAAAGGGCCTTCCCACCCGAAGGGTGACACACTGAGTGTAGTTAATGTGCTATAGCTCTAAAAAATCCCACATGACTAGTAGTACGAACAAGGTGGGTAAAGGACACAAGCTAGAAAATACAAACCATGAATTTTAGCAGAGAGATTCTTGGTCCTCCAAATATTATTTTTATGTTTCCTTGGATTGGTTGTTTTATCCATTATTTTTATTTCCTAAAAAAATATTCATATGATGTTGAAGATGATGAGGGTGATGGTGAAGGTGAGGGGGATGATTGCATACCTTTATTATTAAATAGAGAGCACATAGATGATTTTGAGTACAAAGATTGTAATAAAAGGAAACATGATAATAAATTACTCATCGACATGAATATTAGTTACCTCATGAATATAAATAAAATATAGGTAAGGCCCTTCACCTTTGATAAACATATATTTCAAAATACTTATAAGTTATAACAAAAATGAGTTTTCATTTTTTTTTTGCATCAAAAAAATTATAAGTTTATTAGACTTGGATAATGTTCATGTTTAAAGTGAGACATATCCATACAAACCCATAAAATGTGAGGATTGGAATCCTAATACAGGTGGTCAATATTTTAGTGTTCCACTTCTTAGTGAATAATACAATAATTGAAACATACGTTTCCATTATAATATCATAGTATGAAAAACATTCTTTACTTGTGGTTAGAAAAATATTCAACGATAACATGTAAACGCTGAATGAGCTAATAAGGATTACCTATTCTATGTTATAGACAATTTTTCAACCTAATCATGTAACTCCTTAGATAGTTTTTATACCACTAGGGCAAAAAGAGACAACACACACACACACACACACACACACACACACACACACACACACACACACACACACACACACACACACACACACACACACACACACACATAAAATTCAAGTATGCATGGGATAAGCACAGAAATATCCCACAACCATTTACAATATTAAATAATAATATCAATTATAATTTTATCACAAAACATAGGTCATGTTAAAAATATTCATATATTTATAACAAAAATATGGTTTTGATGGATCTGGATGATTTTAAATTTTGCAACAACAAAAAGGGTCACTTAATTTATATAATATATAGTTGTGTTTCTTCATGATAATTATAATGATTTTTCCTATAAAAAATGATCATGGGAGTTTTTTTGTCCAATATGTTTTTTTATTAGAGGAGAAAAAAGGGTTTTGAAAGGGAACCAAACCTTAAATAGTCATAAAGTAAAAGATGACTAGGAAAGTATCAACCAGAGTGTCAATACTATACATGGCTAACCAAAAGCTCACAAACAACAATATCAAACCACTCTTGAAACAACTAAACTATAGTAAAAAGACAACAAAGAAACATCCTAACAAGAAATTAAGATGATCCAAAGTCGTTAAGAGGTTTGAATACCTCCCATTCCTCTGAAATAAAATTGAGGTAGTCTTCAGTTGTTTCAATATCCACCTCCTTTGTCTCAATAGTCTTTCATTTTTATTGAATCTTGATTCGTTTGCTAGCTCTAGTTCCTTTTTTTATTTCTATGCTTAAGATTATCTTACATTATAGTGATATTAGCAACATAACTTTTAATAAGAGTCCTTCTGATTTGGATGAGTTTGTCAATGTCTATTTGAAACTTAATCCTCTCTATTTCCAATTGGCTCATTTTATTCTCCATTTGAAAAAAATTACTTTTCAAATCCTCAACTATTTTTGTTAAAGCCCTTGTTTCCTTGTTCAAAATAAAATTCTCATGATAATATTCTCCATTAATTTGGAGATTCAATTGATTTTTTTTCATTTTAAGATCCTCATTTTATTTCAACACAAATTTCATGGCTTATTTATGGATATTGAACTTTCTTTCAAAAAACCTAATTTTGTCTTGGGTTGCATTGTTCTTAGGAGTCTTCCTTTTAATTTTTAATTTTTTAGAACTCAAAAATTGTTCTTATTCTAGGTTGAAAACATAATTCTCAACCACCTTTCCCTTCACAGTTAACTTCTTAAAGCTCATGGCCTCATTGCTAGATGAATGAAGACATGGATCCTGGTTGGTAGAAACACTCAGATGATGATGCAGAGAGTGAACTTTCAGAGGCCATAACTTTTGATCATTAATCCAATTGAAATATTGTTTATACCAAAACAAAGATAAAGTAAATATGCATGTAGCCATAAATCTCTACACCATTTAAGGGCCATTCCAATATGTTTGGAGAGCCATACAAGATCATCTAGAGGTCTGAAATTGCATTCTAATATTTTTGGTCATGCTAAAAATAGAGGAAATTAAATAAATTTGTAAATGAACGTCAAATTGAGTTTAAACACACCCAACATCATTTTTTTTATATTTATAACATATGTTTAAAATTTTAGGCCTATTTGAGCTTGCATGTCAAATTTGATGAAAAAAACAATTGTCTATTTATAACAGGTCTAGTTAACTCTAGGTAGTTTTTCATTTTTTTAGAATTTTTAATCTTACATGTCAACTCCAATTTTGAGTTGAAATTTATTTAAAGACTCTTATGTAATAATTTTATTCATTCCTTGTGAATAAATGAAGATTATGGTTTCATGAAATTTTAAGTATTATACTTATTGATATTTTCATGCTTTTCTAGTTTGTGGATTCATCAAATGATTATCCAAGGTAATAGGTTATATATACACATAGTATTTATAATTTATCGTTTCATGATGCTTTCTGTTATAATGACTTGTCAAGCACTGATCTCCCTAAGTATGCACCTTAACGGGTGTACCGAGAAAGGAGTGGACAAGGCTCGTGTTGCTTGGGAATAGGTGTTGCTATTATATCATGATTACACCATTAATACTATCAATTTAGATTACTTAGATTGTATTTCATTTTATATTTTCCATCTTATCCTTGTTTAGTTGTGCTTGATTTCCTATATCCTACAACATAGACCAATTTGATATCGCATGTTGAGTACCTTTTAACCTTTCTGTACTGTATCGACCTAGTTGATACCATTGGCTTAGTGTATAAGGTTGGTTTTAGATATTATATCACTATATATCGAGGTCATATTTCATTTGTATGATATCATATACACTCTATTTGTATGATTTTACTCGCACTTCTTCCATAAGTCATATTTAGAGGAGTTTGTGGTCTAGAACCTTATCTTTAGGAAGCTTATTTTATGACATTGTTTAACCTTTTTTGGATTAAGGGTAGGGGAATAGCCTAATCAATTATGAAATAAAATATTATAAAGTAGGTCAATTAAATAATTTAGATTTACAATATTTTGATAGATATACTAAATTAAAAAATATGTTAAATATATAAAAATACAATGCCAAACAATATTTTGAAAGTAACAATGTGAAAGAGAAATAACACTTAGCTTATGCAATGGTGTACATGTAGCTCTGACAGACACAAGTGTAAAAGAAAATAGTTTTTTGATTATTGATTCATTAGATTTTAGAAATTAGCTTTCTATCAGATGGGACACTAGTGTCAAATTGCATAGACTAACATTGATGCTTTTCTCATGATTTCAACACTTTTATCTCGACTGAAATATAGATCATTTTCTAGAGTAGTCAATTATGCCTATTTAGGTTTACTATCACCTTACAAGTTATTAGTTTAGATCATGCACCTATGTTACTAAAATCAATCTTTTTCTCAAAAACCTAGGTCTTCTAGTTAGGGGATGTCACCTTGTAAAACATGGGTTAGTGAGCTCAAGTGAAGTTAAGAAGACATAAAATACCTCTTTGTCAATGAGTGATACCTACATAGCTATATACTCTAAATAGGGCCTCAGATCAATTTAATTCTCCTATTTATTAACTTGCATGTAAAAAATTATGTAATATGTTATATGCAAGTATATCTAGTGATCTAGCTTGTAAGTCGATAAATAATAATCATGGGTTATGCTTTGAATGCTTTAGACATGTAAGAAGAATACTCCTATGACTAATTTAGAAATAAGGAAGAATAGGGTAGTATAGCTCAATTGTGAAAATGATTTTCAATATTATAGTGTGAGCTTGAGAGGTGCTTGCTAGATAGATAATGAACAAAATTTTATTTGTACTTATAACACACCTTTTGAAATAATATCATCAGATGGTTAAAGAAGAAAAATAGGTTGACCCATAAATATCAAGAGATTTAAAATTTTATAGTTTGGAAGGCAATGACACTAGCGTCATATATGAGACACTAACATCGATTCTAATGTCCCAATCTAGACACTGATGTACTGCAGGATAAATTTTTATTGAGGATCTATAACTATTTATGCAATATGGAGATCAGGTTATATGTATTCTATAGGCTATAGGTGGTTTGTTTTATCATAATGTTAGGGTCAGACTATAAGATAAGGAATTAGTCATAGTGATATGGTAAATGTGAGCATTTTAGCAGTAAAAAGATCATAAATTAAAAGGTTGATCCATGATTGGTATTTGTCAAGTGTACATGACTAGTATGTCATATAAAATTATATTTTAGTATCTACATTTTCCCTCCCTTTAATCTAGTAATGCATAAAGTAAAATTACTAAGTTAAAGGAAAGAAATGAGTACCTCAATGTGTACAAAACACCTAATTTTTTATTGAGCCTCATTTGAGTTTATTTTTGTGCATTACTTACAAAAAAGAACATGTTACAATGTAATTAGTGTATTTAATTTGAAAATTGAATTGCTTGAAAGTAAAGAGATCAAGTAAGGAATACACCTGTATGTTGATGTAACCATGTTTCACCTTGGTACTTTTATTTGGTGATGATGCTTCCTTACTGAAGCATTGGAGAGAAAGTTTCAAAAATGAACCTTAAAGACATGAAGATGGGAATTGGAGGGTGATAATTCCCCCAATTTTGTGAAAGGGTGAGTTATGCTAAGGCCATTGAGAGCACTAAATCTCAATCCCACAACTCAAGTAAATTTATTTATCATATATATCATTTTTTTAAATTATTTTTTCCCTTATGATGAACTATTATAGCATAATAAACATAATCATATTTTTTTTTATTTGAGGATTAATTCAACCATAAAATTAAATTGACCCTATAATGGAAGTATAAAAATGCAAACAAGAATTGATATACATTTAAAAATGAATATAAGAACTTGATAGGGATTCATGAATAATACGAGGTATAAATATTTAGTAATGATGAATTTAGTCATATTAGATAGTCCCATTTGTAATGTAAATGTTAGGTAGATACATTTATATATGAATAACTCAGATTTAAATTCTACTCTAATACTAAAGTAACCTAAAATCTATATGGCATAATAATAAATTTACCAATAACCACAAGAATTAGAATAAAAAAATGATCAATCAAAAACATATTCCATATAGTTTATTGGGAGGTATAGAACCTCCACTAAGACCAAATAGTTTAAATCTTTTTCCCTAATAAAATGAATACCCTCAATTTAATCTAACTACCTCTTTAGGAGAATAAAAACTCAACATATCCATTAGCATAATTTTATAATAATTTATTGACTATTTTGACAAGTCAAAATAGGTCAACTCCCTATA
Source organism: Torreya grandis (assembly GCA_037957365.1). Taxonomy (NCBI): domain Eukaryota; kingdom Viridiplantae; phylum Streptophyta; class Pinopsida; order Cupressales; family Taxaceae; genus Torreya; species Torreya grandis. The sequence goes on from JARHVA010000894.1 coordinate 1,797,013, forward strand.
GTAAAAAACTTATATATGGGTATATTAAAATGTCATAAGGTGTTTCATAGGCCTTTTGATGTGATCTAATGTGGTATTAGCCTTGGCCATGGTCACATTTAGTCTTTGTGTCATTCTATGCCATTTAAGGGTTATATTAGGGTCATTTATGAAGGTGTTACAGTTTTCTAAGCAAGAAAGTGTTCTAAAATCCTTCTCAACATACCTCATGTCAGTCCATATTATATTAATTTTTAGGAATGTAAATACTAATAGAAACTTGTAGGTGTTAACTAAAAATCAAGAAAACAAGTGAAAAAGAGGGAGTTTTAAAAGTTATACGGCCTATGGAAGAGAGTGGCACATGAGAGAAGTTTATGGAGTGAAATTTTAGCTTAATTGACTCCATTTTAATGTTTTATATTCTTTGGAAGTGCTAACATTATACCAAAACCATTCTATCTCTCTATCACTCCACTAGGCAAGCAAAACTAGTCAACATGTTTCTTCTTGGTACAGCTAGTATAAGAGGTTTTAGGTCAAATGCCTCTAGGGGGAGTTACTAAAATAAGTTTAATTAATTTTAATGGTTTATCAATTGTACTTTATGCACCATCCTTTAGAAGTGGACTGGTCTTTTCTACATGTTATTTCTCACGCCCATAGGTTTTCTTCTTTTATGGGTAGGTCTGTATAATTTAGCTGATGTAATTTATTTAAAATAATATAAAAATATTTACAACATGGATTATAGATTTTGTTTCATGATTGGAGTTGAGTTGATGAGTACATATTAAATTTGTAAGTTGGTATCACATGGAGTTGTAAACAACTTTTCACCATTTTTAGAGGTTTCATTTACTTGTAGGGGATTAAGATGAAGGTGATAATTTACATTTCATGTTTCCAAATATTAATAATCACATCCTATATTCCAAACTCAGTTCTAAAGGTCCTCACATGGAGTGGTAGTCAAGAAATATACCATACAGTCAATTTTCTCTATGACTTTCATACAAAGTCAATTGAGTGAGCTTTGTAAGGTACTAAACATGTCCATGAAGGATTAATGAAAATTTTTAAGGTGATGAACACAATATTTCACATGATAAATCAAGATAAACCACTCTAAGAACATAGGTTTTCATGTGACAACTAGATCTCTAACATACTCAGGTCTGCAACATTAGTGTGCACTTACAAGTGCCTTATAGCAGAATAGTCATGTTGAATGGAGGAATTGTATCTTATTTGGAGTGTTAAAAGGTTTAAATATGAGTTTAATACCTTTTTGAGGTCTAATATTGATCAAAAGGTCATCCACTATGCATATTTTTCATGTTTCATCTCCACTGCATTGTTTGTAACCATGATGTGCACCTACAGGAACCATTCAAGAGATGATCACATTGTAATGGAATACATTGAAATATTTTAAATTAAATAACGGTGAAAAACACCCATTTGAAACCTTAAGAAATCCTAAGACTGATTGTAAGTCCATGACCATGCACATTGCTGATGATTGAATTCTATTAACCTATGAATTGAAATGTCCACCTACAGGTGGCACTTATAGAGGATTGAAATGTGCATAAGAGGTGTGTGAACATGTCAAAAATCTTATCAAGGTATTATGACTTGAAGAGAGTCATGATAACCTTGTTTGAATCATTAGATTAGCAGGCAACCTTGTAATGTCATATACATTTGTGGGAAAATAATTTAGGGATAAGTTACCTTAATCCCTCCAAACATAGACCCTACAATGTTTTGGATATTTTCATGATGGATCATACTTGTTTCCAAAACCAACTTAGTTCGATTTTGGGAGCAACCCCCCTATGAAATTTGTCTGTTTCATCTGTCGTCTCTCTAAGTTTGTTTTCGAGATGGGTTTTCCTCGTTCTCGTTTTGGTCCAGCTAATACCATTGGAAACTCATAATATTTTTTCGTCTCGTTTTTCCCAAAAATGTCAAAATATTTACTGTCTTGATGTGTTTAGAGGACCAATTTTTGCCTCTTTCAGAGTTGGTGTCTTTTCTTCCATTTTCTTGCAAGGGCAGCAAATTTTGCCGCCAGTGCATTTTTTTGCAAGGGCGGCAATTTTTGCCACCCCTGCATCTCAACTAAACTGAACATGTAAGGGCGGCAAATTTTGCCACCCATGCATGCCTCGGTTTCCATGCACGACATTTATTGCCACATGCGGCGAGTTGTTGGGGGCATTTTTCACCCCATATAATCCGATTTGGGCCTCATTTCTTCTCATTTTTCTTCCTCTCCTCTTACCTTCTGCGTCTAGACTATCCGATGAGTGACTTGAAGTATGTTTTTGTGGATTTGAGCTTGTGATGCACATGACTTTCCAGATGGGTCTTATTTTTAACTTTTATTTTATTTTCTTTCCTCTTTCTTTCCTTCATTTTTAGTTTTGAAAGTTGTTTAGTGTTTTTATTATTCTTTCTTCCCTCTTGCCTGCGGTCTTCTTTTTAGACCCATCATGGGCGACGGTTTTTGCCACCCGTACCTCCATCCATAGTTTCTCACCAAAGCCAGCAAGGGCAGCAATTTTCACCGCCTGCGCACCCACCTTGCTAGACATACATCAGCGGCAAATTTCTCTGCCGAAGCATGCCTGATGTGCAGGGGTGGCAAATTTTGTCACCCCTACATTTTTCCCTCGACCTGCAAGGGTGGAGAAATTCACCACTTGTGCAGGCCGATCCTGTATGGGCGGCGAATTTCACCACCCTTGCACATTCTTCCCATTCCTTCTGCAGGGGCAGCAATTTTTGCCATCTGTGCATTTCTCCTCCAATTTTTTCTAACTTCAGAAGATTTTTATCCTTTCCCTTTCTTTCCCTTTCTTCCTCATTTTTTGCCCCTTTTTTCGACCCGACCTTTTTAAGTGACCTCGATTAACCATGATCACTTGATATGCGAATTCTCCAACTCGCTCTTTTTTTCCTATTTATGTGATCATGGTAACAGTTCTTTTTGAAGGCTCTTGCTCATCAACACCCATCTGATCGAGACCGTTTCCAATGTCAAAAATGTCTCCCAAAAAGGCAAAAATGATGAAGTACAAGTACCAGGGCATCTTCTCGACCACTTTGGTCCCCTCCAATGTCGATGACATCTGGGACACTGAAATTGGCCACGTAGATATGGCCGAGTTCGTGGCTCGAACGAAGGTGACAAACCCAAGTTCTGAGATAAAGAGGATTGTTGAAAGCAACATCCACTTGGTTGCCACTTTCCCAATGGCAGCACATCATACAGAATTCATCTTCTAATGTGCCTGCTTCTATAACAAAGAGACAAGGTCAGTCTCAGATGCCAGTGGTAATGTGATAATTTAGCTGGATCATGAATTTAATGACAAAGTCTTCATGTGCCCTCTAGTTACTGAAGTAACCAAGATTGACTTCATAGAAGCCCAAAAGGAATATGACAAAGACCCTGAGAGGACAAAGAATGTCATGAACAATAGGTGGCTGAAGGCACCCAGGTCTAGTCTATCCAGATGGCCATGAAACTTCTCAAGGAGTGACTTCATTAAAGAAGTTGGTGACTTAGTCACCCTTCTCAATAGAGTGTGAGGCCTCCCATCTTCCTCACAGTTCCATAAATGGATGTATCCATTCATTAAGATCATCTTCCAGGGTAAGCATGTCATTTTTTGGGGTGAACAAATCAGCAATGCCCTTCATGAATAGCTAACCAAAGTGCAGACTTCTTTTAAGTTTTATATGACCTCGTACCTTGTGTACATAGCTGCTTTGATGCACAATTTCTCAGGTTTGTCAACTTAAGGGGATAGAAAGACCACCCTGGTCTACTGATATTACCCCCAGCTGACTCTGCAAGGGTCAATCTACCATTTCAAAAGGATCAATGACACTTTCTTTGCCATATTTTTATGCCTCTTCGACCCTCAGCTTGAGCAGAAGAGAGTATCTAATGAAGCTTGGACAGTCGTCAATGATTACGGATGTATGTTCCTCTAATTTCCCACCTTCTACTATCCCCAGGTTGGCTTTTTCCAAGGCTACCCCTATGTGCTCCCCAAATTCCCTTTTAACAAGTTGATTCTAATAAAACTTTGTTGACAATTGGTTGTCGTGCATACCAGGCAAATGGAGCTAAAAAAGATAGGCTTCAGGTTTCCATTCAAAATTAGCAGGTACTCTATTGCAATAGCAGCCAAAGCCAAAGTCATAAAAACAGAGATGTAGATGGTCACCCTGAAACAGTTCAAGAGAAGAGACAAATTTGACTATAGGGGAGTCAAGGACAAAATCAGGCAAAAGACTCAATTCTATGAACCCATGATTGAAGACATCTGGATCAACTTGAGGATGGCCGAAGAAATCAGAAAGATGGACTATTGCAGGCTGACCCTAGAGCAAATTAAATATCTAGGGCTTGTAGAGATCCCTTCCAATTTGATCGATAACAGAAACATTATCAATAGCAGGTACCTGGCTGAAAAAGTTGCTAGCTCCCCTCTTCTTCCAACTCAGTGGTCTCAGAAGGAACTAACTTCTCTGAGAAAAAGATTTGAACCAATATTGTGTAACACCAATGATTGGTTAGCAGTCAAAGAGATCATACTAAAGAAATTTATCATGAGATCAGAGGTTGAGTACTAAGCAGAGATGAAGAAGAAGGTAGAGAATAGAACTAAGAACAAAGGTGATGTTCCTTCCCCATCTAGGCCTCACAAGCCTAGAATCATCTTTGTTTCTAAAAAATCAAAGACTACTAAAGAGCCAAAAGTAACATCTAAAAGGGTTACATAATAGAGTTCTCAGGAATAAGCAGCTCAACCAATGGAGACAAATGACCTGTCATCAGGACAACCAAGCACTGAACCTCTGCCTTCACAAAAAGAAGCACAACCACTCAAAAGCGTCTCTCCTTCTCTGCCTCAGTCTCTTATGGCACCCCCTTCTCCTCTCTCTCTAATCAGTGTCCCTTCTTTTGGAGCCGCCTCTCCTTTTAGAGTTGTATTTGGTGGTCCCTAGGGTGCTTCTGGAGGTACTCCTTGCTCCTTTGGATCTATTCCTAGTCTTTCATCTCTTTCTTTCAATCTGGCAGAAAGTTTTACACAAGAACTAGAATTGGTGGTCAGTATAATTTCACCCATTACTCCAATTGCAACCACTGTCACCAATAGCAGTGTAGAAGCTACCATAATAACGCCAGTTGAGGGAACTATGGTTACAATAGGTACTTTTCTCCCACCTTGGATGTCAGCATTCACACCCAAAAGAAAGAAGTTAGCCATCTCTCCAGATGACTTTGACTTTGGCAAAATAGTGCCGGTGAAAGCTAAGGCTCCTAAGAGGCCAAGGATCCTCTCGAAATTGGTCAAGGAAAAATGACATAAATTTCTAGAAATTGCCAAACCTCCACAAGATGCAACCCTTGAGGGTTTCAAAATGAGCAGCTATTCCATCTCTCGTGTTAAAATTGGCAAAGTTACTCATGAAGGTGTGAAAAGCGATCTTCAGTCTGTTATGGATATCATGGTCCAGAAATTTGATTGAGAAAAAGAAATGAAAGATTATTACAAGGCCAAGATAGAGCAGCTGACGGTAGTAATAAGGAGGTTCACTCTTCCCCCTGAAGCGGCAACTCCGAAGGCCTTCTCTGTAGATGACCCTGTCATTCAAAAGGTAGAGAAACCTTACTTGAAGGGGAAAGTCTCGGAGGATTATATTGAAAAAATGCATACTCAGGGAGTTTCCTTGCTTACAGGGGTTGCAGAAAAGATAGACAGGATGAGGAAGGTGAGGGCAGAATTAGATGACCTGGTCTCTCTTATCTCTCAGGAGGTTGATAGTTTAGAAAAATATCTTAGCAAATGGAGGGAGATGAAGAATCTGAAGAAGAACACCTTGATATCTATCGATGTCATCTCCAACAAAGACTTTTATGTTGAAATCAAGGAGTCACTGATCTTCAAGATCCAGGTACTCAAGGATTTAATTGAGGATCTCAAAGCTTCTAGGGATGCTAGTGAGAAGAGTGACACATGCCTGCTCAATAAACTAGAAGAACTACCCTGCAACCTTACTTCTAGAGATAACCAATTTCTCTCAGCTGATGAAATGATCCAAGGTTTTAAAGGGATGATTCAAAGAGATTTTGAAGAAAAGGCCTTCTCAATGACCTTTGTGGACAATATCCTGGATACTCAACTGACTCTGGCTAATCTAAAATCCAGATTAGCTGGTCATGCTAAGTCCATCACAGCATTGAAGGACGCTTTAATCAGAGCCATAATCATCTCTAAGAACACGGTTATGCCAGACAGTATAGAAATTCAGGCATCTGTTGCTATGTACGATGCTCATTTGAAGAAGTCTGGCAGCAAGAACTGAAGCTATTTTTCTTTCTCTCTTCTTCTTTCCTTATGCACTTGTGTCTTGTAAAAAGTGCATGCAATTTTGTAATATGTAATTACATGTGAAAAGTTTGAAAAAATATCTCAAAGTCAAAGATGAGTCATCTTTGACTAAGATATTTTTGTATTTTATTATTTTCTAAATTTTGAGAGTTTATCCCTATATATAGTGGAGACCTCTTTTGTAAAAGGATCTGAGATAATAGAGAGCAAAAACTCTGTCAAAATTGAAACACTTTTTTGAAAATTTGTGCTCAAACTTGTAAATCATATTTTGTTGAATGAATGAGAAGCAAGTTTATTTTAGACTTTGTGTTGAGATTATCTGTGTTATTTAGGAAACAGTTCTTATATTCTTTTTCCTGGTAATATTTTGTTTATCTGATTTAATAAGGAAAGTGGGTGTGTTAATATTATCTGAGGGCATTTTTAAAAGGTGGAAAATAGACTTTGAGCTATTTTTATCTTTGTGATTTAGTTATCTTTTGTAGTTTTAGGCGAAGACTTTGTGCTTCGTTTCATTCTACGATTACATTTGCTCTGAATTGGTGAAAGAGGCTACGGAAGACTTTGTGCTTATGTGAGTGTTCTTGTGGACTTTGTTACTTCAGGTGATTTTTTGCTTCATGTTTGATACCATTCTTGAAAGAAGAGAAATGTTGTTAGCTAAGGACTAGGATTTCCCTCTTTTGTTCTTTATACATTACCTCTGAAAAAGAGAGGTAGATGCTGTTATACCACCCCATGTGTTATTTTTTGCTTAATTATATATATATATATATATATATATATATATATCCAGCGTATAAATATTTATAGGGAACCTCCCCTTGATGAGAGGAGAGAGTTACCTCATCCAGATTTGGTAAACCCACATTTTTCATGGAGTAAATCTCTCTATGCTGTGGTTGATATACTCATTTTGTCATCATTTAGTTGATGACAAAATATTCACCCAACAGTTTTTTGGCGACTCCACTGGGGATTACGAACGTGCATTTTGAAGCCTCAAGCTTCAAATTGAAGTAGTTTCGGTCCCTTTTTCATTTGAAATTTGGCTACTCCACGTTACACAAGAAGCCAAAGAGCCAAGAGTGTTTTTGACTCCATGTTTGAATTGGCATAGCAGAGCAATTTTGATCTATTTTCTCCACCACCTTCCCATCAACATTCTAGGAGTTTTCCTCCTGACCCTATCAAGTCACCAACGCAAGGCAGTGCTTCTTTTCTTACTGTTAACCAGGCCCTATTTACAAATACCTTACCAAAGTTTGTTATCCCACCATTTAATCGACCTATCATAATGGCTCAAGGTCCGTGGAGCAATTCCTTTGGTCCTCTTAACTTGACTCCACCCTTGCATGAACTACCTCGTAGTTCTAGGAAATTTTTTTAAAGTTTTTTGGTGACAGAAAGGTTCATCCCAACGAGCATATTGTTGCTTTCTCCATAGCATGTGGCATAATTAGTTTTGAATTTAAAGATGTGGCAATGAGACTTTTCATAAAAACCCTGCAAGGAGCTGCCTGTAGATTGGTTATATCACCTGCAGGCTGGGTCAGTGACTGACTGGGACATGCTCAAAACTAAATTTGAAGCTAGATTTAAACTTGCTGAAGATGCACATGCCTTGTTAGCTCAGCTAACACAGATGAAAAAGGAATCCCAAGAACCTATGAGAGATTTCATAGCTAAATTCAACAAGTTGAGAAACTGGATTCTAACTGTGGCTCAACCCACACCAAAAAATCTCAAGTGCTTTTTCATCAACTCGCAGCTTCTCGAAGTAAGTTTCCTATTGAGGTGAGTTGGACCTATAGATCTAGCCCTGGCCCAAAATTTGGCTACTAAAATTGAAGATGATCTTATCCTCGTAGGTAAGATCAGAAAAGACCTTAGTAAAAATAAATTCTCTTCATCTGTTAAAAGTTCTTCTTTAGGCACTACAAATCCTATGGTGTAGAAATTGACAAATGAACTAATAGCTTTGAAGAGGCAAATAGCCCAAGGTACATCTGCCCCTACCTATCAGGATATGCCCATGAGAATGTTCCAAAATTAGAAGTATCAGGGTAATGCTACCCAGAACCAAGGGCAATCAAATCGCCTGCCTCCCCCTCTAGGGAGATTGGCCATTGAAGCAGCACCTACCAATTCAGCGGTCGGTTACCTAGAGGTTGAACACGAAAACTCGTTCCAATCTTAGTTAGACCAACAAGATGATGCTAATCTCTTCGATGAGCAGGAAGAAGAGTTAGCTGGTGATTCTAATATCAGTTTCTTGGATTACCAGGACGAAGCTAAAAGTAAAGGGGAGGGTTTGGATAGATCATACGCTATTTTCACCAGATCTCAAAATCAGTCAGCTTCATAGACTGATAAAAGAAAGGTAGAGGAAGAACCCATGCCAACGGTTTCCATCACTAAATGAGGGACTCCATTACCTCCGCAATCAAAAGATCAGGTAATTCATAAAAAAGTAAGTACCTCCAACCACCCGATACCTTCCACTTCTGTTGCTTAGACCAGTGCCATGCCTACTAAAGTTTCAGATGATGGACTCTCTTTCTCTGTTTCAAGTTCTTTTCAATTATTTGATATAATTGATCATGCTAAAAAGATTAAAATTCAAATGATAGAGGTTGAATATTTGAGGGCTAACTCAGAACAATTTGATAGGTTAGCAGAATATGTAAAAAATAAAGCTGTCCTCGTAGGACAAGATTCTTTGAAGGCCATTCATGATCCTCCTAAAGATAAACCAGCCCAAAACAATCTTGTTGTGACTCCCCCTGTTGCTCCTAGGAAAATAGAACCTTTCTACATTTCCCTGCTTATAAATGGTTATAAACTGAGTAATTATATTATAGACTCTGGAGCCTCAGATAATGTCATGCCCACAAAGGTGGTGGATTCTCTTGGCCTAACTCTGACCAAAACTTTTGGGAGGTGTTTTTCTATGGAAAATAAGTAAGTTCCCCTCCTTGGTCAGATAAAAGATGCTCAATATGCTTTTGCGGCTTTTTAAAAAAAGTGGATAAAAATGGCAGTTTTAGTGGCTGATATTTTAGCGTCTTACGGCATCTTACTCGGGCAGAATTTTCGCAAAGATGTTGGAGGTGAGCCAAGTATGGATTTGGCAGAAGAAAGAATCTCAATTCAAGGTGTCATGAAGAAGTTGCTTCTTAAAAAAGAAGCAAGGTATGTAGTTACCTGATCATCGGCACCGAAAGCTCAAATTTTATTTAAGTCCTCAGGCATGGGCAACTACTTCCTATCTACGGACGGGATCCATGGGGCATCTGATAAAGTTCTTACGGGTGATAACTTGAGTTTGTGTTTAGTTGACACAGTGAGAAAATGGACAAATTAAAATGAACACATAGAAGAACCTCTTCTCCCAAACAAAAGAGTTTTCAAAGAAAAAGCAACGTCTAACAAGGTATGGACCTTAGAATTTGATGGCAGCTACTCTTCTACTGGTTCAGAAGTTGGGGTTGTGTTGGTATCTCCTCAGGGAGACATTATTCCTTTGTCTTACAAATTATAGTTTAATAATACCAACAACATGGCTGAATATGAATCTCTGTTGCTTGGATTACAGGCTACCAGAGAAAAAGGCATTAGGCAACTCCATGCTAAAGGGGACGCTGAGTTGGTAATCTGCCAGGTGAGGAACCTCTATCAGACAAAAAATGAAAGGTTGCACCACTATCGCAATCTGGTCTGGGATCAAATTGAAAACTTTGACGCTTTCAACATCTCTACTATTCCAAGGGAATTCAATGACCGGGTGGATGCATTAGCTGTCTCTGCTACTCTCTTAGTTCCTCACCCAGACTTTAAGGGAGATAAGTACACTATTGAACTAGTCTTTTGACTAAGTGTACCTGATAATGCCAGCCATTAGCAAGTATTTAATAACGATGACTAAATCATCGCCTTCTTGGAGTAAAATGACAATTTTGAACAACTACATTTTGAAGGTAGTGAACTCTGAAAATGTGAAGCAACTCCCGAGTCAAATACGAATACAGGTGAGGATTTCTTACAACCTAAGGGGAATAAGATTCTCAAAGGCTTGGTTTTCCTAGAGAAGTTGTTTGATAACTATGACAAGTTTATTAAATAATAGCAAATAGATTCAAACTCCTCTCAAGATTTTGATCAGATAAACTTAAAAACCAAACAAGATCCTAAGATGGTAAACATTGGGAAATATTGCACTCCTGAGAAAAGATTTAAGCTTGCTTGTTTACTTCATTGATATATAGATGTATTGGCCTATTCCTACAATGATCTGAAATCACTCAGTCCAAATGATATTCACCACGACATTCCTTTGAAGGCCAACTCTGTACCTTACAAGCAAAAGTCCAGGCAATATAACCCAAAAATCTCAAGTACTATTTTAGCTGAGATACAAAAAATACTTGACGCTCGGATAAGTTTTTTGATCCATCACTCAACATGGATTGCCAATATAGTACCTGTCAGGAAGAAAAATGGTGAAATTTGAATCTGCATGGATTTCAGAAACTTAAACCAGTTATCTTTAAAAGACAACTACCCTCTTCCTACCATGGATCAAGTTCTGCAGATGGTAACATGTTCAGAAATGTTATCAATGCTAGACGGTTTTTTGAGGTACAATTAGGGTGAAGTCAAAAAAGCAGATCAATATAAGACAACATTCACCACACCTTGGGGCACATTCGCTTATCGAAGAATGCCTTTTGGTCTGATAAATGCAAGTGCCACATTTTAAAGGGCGATGGATCTTGCTTTCAAAGATGAGATGGGAAAATTCATTGTAGTATACCTAGATGATATGACGGTGTTTTCAAAACATCATTCTGAGCATGTTCACCATTTGTAAAGGATACTGGAACGCTGTCATCAGAATGGTATTTATTTAAACCCAAAGAAATCTATCTTTAGAATAACTAAAGGGAAACTTCTCAGACACATTGTGTCCCATGAAGGTATTAAAATTGATTCAGAGAGAGTCAAGTCCATCCAGGAACTTACTCTGCCTACCAGTAAGACCGCAGTTCACTCTTTCTTTAGAAAGGTGAATTTTCTTTGAAGGTTCATTCCTGAGTTTGCTAAGAAAACTCGTCACATTGTCAACATGATGAAAGACAATGCTACATTTAGGTGGACTGCTGAGGGCAAATCAGCATTCAAAGAAATCAAAGAAGTAATTTCTCACGCACTAGTCTTGGTTTGTCCAGATTATACTAAAAGTTTCAAAATATATAGTTATGCCTCCGAGCATACGCTATCGGCCATTTTAGTCCAACAAAATCAAGAAGGCATAGAGTCTCCTATCTCTTTTATGAGTTGTCCACTTAAGGTTCATGAGCTAAAATATTCCCTTATGGAGAAGCATGCATACACAATGGTCAAAGCGGTCAAGCATTTCAGGTTTTATATCTTGAATTCTCACACCAAAGTTCTCGTATCAGACACAACAATAAAATCTATCTTGACTCAGCAAGAGTTCGGTACGAAGAGAGGTAACTGGATTGCCAAGACTTAGGAATTTGATCTGGACATCAAACCTACCAAGCTCGTATAAGGAAGGGGTCTTTGCCAGTTGATCGCCAACAACATTCCAGGTGAAGCAAAAAATGAAGTAGAGATCGAAGGCATGCCTACGGTCCTCTTTGTTACAACTACTGATGAGTGCTTTTCTGACATTGCTCATTTTCTAACATATGGTGAGTGTCCCACTCATCTTTCTTATAAAGAGAAATGGAATGTTAGATTAAAAGTGGTTGGTTATGTCCTGTGGAACAATGGTCTTTACAAGAGAAACCTAGACGGGGCATTTTTTCATTGTGTTGACAAGGCACAACAAGAAAGACTCTTAGAGTCTTTCCACAATTTGACCTATGGAGGGAATTTTTCTGCACTGGTGACAGTGCACAAAATTTTATGAGCAAGGTATTATTGGTCCATGCTTTTCTAGGATGCCTACAAATGGGTGCGTAGGTGTGAATTGTGTCAACAGTTCGTTGGAAAGCCTAAGCTGCCTGCTTTGCCTCTCAAGCCGGTAGTGATCGAGGAACCATTTCAACAGTTGGGTATTGACTTCATTGGTATAGTCAACCCATCTTCAAGTACCAGACATAATTATGTCCTCACAAAAATGGATTACTTTACTAAGTGGGTGGAGGCCATCCCAACCAAACACGCTATGCTGAAGTAGTGTGCAGTTTTCTCAAAAAAAATATCATCTCTAGGTTTGGGGTCCCACTAAAGATTGTAACAGATAATGCGGCCTATTTTTCATCACATAAAATTACTCAATTTTGTTTTTATTATGAGATTACCTTATCCCACACTTTAGATTATTTCTCTCAAAGAAATGGCTAAGTAGAATCAAGTAATAAGAACCTGGTCGCTATTATCAAGAAGTTGGTGGTTGATAACCAGAGAATATCGCACAAAGCATTGTATGACGCTTTATGGGCGGATAGGATAATACCCAAAAGGGTTATAGGTATGTCACCTTTCTAGCTTCTATATGGATTGAATGCAAAAATTTCTATCACCCTTGAACTACAAACGCTCAGGTTAACTAAAGCAATCGAAGACTCAACCTTCGAAAGCTCAGTCGATAAAAGAATCATGTGTTTGACCAAACTGAATGAGCAATGAGCCATGGTGGTGGATTGGATTACAGAGCATCAAAACTGGGTGAAGGCACTCTTTGATAAAAAAACTAAAGTTCATGAATTCCAAGTCAGAGATCAAGTCTTGTTATGGGATAAGAGGCGAGAACCAAAAGGGATGCATGGCAAATTTGACTCTCTATGGAGAGGCCCGTTTACCATCTGACAGCTCTGTGGTGAGGCTAGCTTCTTGCTGGAGTACCAAGATGGAATGCCATTTGCACTACCTCATAACGGGCAGCATCTAAAGCTATTCAATCTTTGAAGCTAGAATAAGTTCGTTTGTATATATGTACAGTTCTTACGTTTTATCTATTTTTCTTTTGTTTTTAGCTTGACTCCGTAGCCCAATGGCTTGGATGAAGGCACTTAGAGACTGGTTTCTACTCCCATTGATCGATTTGATTAACAGAAGCTCTCCAACAGGTGCTAGCTATTGTTTCCAAAACTAGCTTAGTTCAATTTTGGGAACAACCTCCCTACGAAACTTGTCTGTTTCGTCTGTCGTCTCTCTAAGTTTGTTTTCGAGACAAGTTTTCCTTGTTCTCATTTTGGTCCAACTGATACCATTGGAAACTTGTAATGTTTTTTCATCTGATTTTCCCCAAAAATGTCAAAATTATTATGGTCTCGATGTGTTTAGAGGACCAATTTTTGCCTCTTTTAGAGTTGGTGTCTTTTCTTTCGTTTTCTTGTAAGGGAGACAAATTTCGCCGCCAGTGCATTTTTTTGCAAGGGTGGCAAATTTTGCCGCCTCTGCATCTCAACCTACAAGGGTGACAATTTTTTCCACCCCTGCATCTCAACCTGCAAGGGCGGCAATTTTTGCCACCTCTGCATCTGAACTAAATCGAACATGCAAGAGCGGTGAATTTTGCCACCCATGCATGCCTAAGTTTTTATGCGCGACATTTATTGCCACACGCGGTAGGTTGTTGGGGGCATTTTTTACCTCATATAATTTGATTTGGGCCTCATTTCTTCTCATTCTTCCTCCTCTCCTCTTGCCTTCTACGTCTGGACTATCTAACGAGTGATTTGAAGTACATTTTTGTGGATTTGAGCTTGTGGCACACACGACTTTCTAGGTGGGTCTTGTTTTTAACATTTATTTTATTTTATTTTCTCTTTCTTTCCTTCATTTTTAGTTTTGGAAGTTATTTAGTGTTTTTATTCTTCTTTCCTCCCTCTTGCCCGTGATCTTCTTTTTAGACCCATCACGAGCAACGATTTTCGTCGCCCGTACCTCCGTCTGCGATTTCTCAACAAAGCCCGCAAGGGTAGTGATTTTTGCCGCCCGTGCATCTCAGCCCCCCCTTCTTCACCTTCACGAGCAGTGAATTTTTCCACCCGTGCACCCACCTTGCTAGACATACATCGGTGGTGAATTTCACCACTGAAGCATGTTCGATGTGCAGGGGCGGCAAATTTTGCCACCCCTACCAATGTATCCCCAAAACTACAGGGGTGGCAAATTTCACTGCCCCTACCTTTTTCTCCCAACCTGCAAGGGTGGAAAAATTTGCCATTTGTGTAGGCCGATCCTGTATGGGTGGCGAATTTCACTGCCCTTGCACATTCTTCTCATTCCTTCTGCAGGGTCAGCAACTTTTGCCGCTCGTGCATTCCTTCCTCCTCCAGATTTTTCTAACTCTGTAGGATTTTCATCTTTTCCCTTTCTTTCCCTTTCTTCCTCATTTTCTACCCCTTTTTTTGACCTGACCTTTTTAAGTGACCTCCATTAACCATTATCACTTGATATGCAAATTCTCTAACTCGCTCCTTTTTCCCTAATTGTGTGATCATGGTAACAATTCTTTCTAAAGGCTCTTGCTCATCAACACCCATCCAATCGAGACCAGTTCTAATATCAAAAATGTCTCCTAAAAAGGCAAAAATGATGAAGTACAAGTACCAAGGTGTCTTCTCGATCACTTCGGTCGCCTCTAATGTCGACGACATTTAGGACACCGAAATTAGCCACGTAGATATGGCCGAGTTCATGACTCGAACGAAGACGATGAACCCAAGATTCGAGATAAAAAGGATTGTTGAAAGCAACATCCACTTGGTTGTCGCTTTCCTAGTGGCATCACATCATACATAATTTGTCCTCCAATGTGCCCACTTCTACAACAAAGAGACAAGGTCAGTCTCAGATGCCAACGATAATGTGATAATTTGGCTAGATCCTGAATTCATTGACAAAGTCTTCATGTGCCCTCCAGCTACTAAAGTAACCAAGATCGACTTCGTATAAGCCTAGAAGAAATACGACAAAGACCCTGAGAGGGCAAAGAAAGTCATGAACAACAGGGGGCTGAAGGCATCCAGGTCCAATCTATCTAGATGGCCGCAAAACTTTCTGAGGAGTGACTTCATTAAAGAAGTTGGTGACTTAGTCACCTTTCTCAACAGAGTGCGAGTCCTCCCATCTTCCTTATTGTTCTACGAATGGATGTACCCATTCATTAAGATCATCCTCCAGAGTAAGCGGGTCATCTTTTGGGTTGAACAAATTAGCAACACCCTTCACGAATAGCTAACCAAGGTGTAAACTTCTTCTAAGTTTTATATGACCTCGTACCTTGTGTACATAGCTACTTTGATGCAAACTTTTCCAGGTTTGTCAACTGAAGGGGATAGAAAGACCGCCCCGATCTACTCATATTACCCCCAACTGACTCTGTAAGGGTCAACCCGCCATTTCAAAAGGGTCAATGATGCTTTCTTTGCCATATTTTTATGCCTCTTCGACCCTCAGCTTGAGCAGAAGAGAGTATTTGATGAAGCTTAGACAGTCGTCAACGATTACAGATGTATGTTCCTCTAATTTCCCACCTTTTGTTATCTCTGGATTGGCTTTTTCCAAGGCTACATCTATGTGCTCCCCAAATTTCCTTCTGACAAGTTGGTTCTAATGGAACTTTGTCGACAACTGGTTGTCATGCATACTAGGCAAATGGAGCTAAAAAAGCTAGGCTTCAGGTTTCCAATCAAAATTGGCAGGTACTCTATTGCAACAATAGCCAAAGCCAAAGTCATGGAAATAGAGATGAAGATGGTCACCCTAAAATAGTTCAAGAGAAGAGACAAATTTGACTTCAGGGGAGTCAAGGACAAAATCAGGTGAAAGACTCAATTCCATGAACCCATGATTGAAGACATCTGGATCGACCTGAGGACAGCCAAAGAAATTAAAAAGATGGACTATTGCAGGCTGACCCTAGAGCAAATTGAATATCTGGGGCTTGCAGAGATCCCCTCTAATCTGGTGGACGATGAAAACATTATCAATAGCAGGTACCTGCCTGAAAAGGTTGCTGGCTCCCCTATTCCTCCAACTCAGTGGTCTTAGAAGGAACAAACTTCTCTGAGGAAAATATTTGAACCAATATTGGCTAACACCAATGATTGGTTAGCAGCCAAAGGGATCGTACTAAAAGAATTTATCACGGGATCAGAGGCTGAGTACCAAGCAAAAATGAAGAAGGCAGAGAATAGAACCAAGAACAAAGGTGATGTCTCTTCCCCATCTAGACCTCACAAGCCTAAAATCATCTTTGTTTCAAAAAAATAAAGACTACTAAAGAGCCAAAAGCAGAGGCTAAAAGGGTTGCAGAACAGAGTTCTTAGGAACAAGCAGCTCAACCAATGGAGGTAGATGACCGGCCGTCAGGACAGCCAAGCACTGAACCTCTACCTTCACAAGAAGAAGCAAAACTGCTCAAAAGTGTCTCTCTTTCTCCGCCTCAGTCTCCTATGGCACCCCCTTCTCCTCTCTCTCCAATCAGTGTCCCTTATTTTGGAGCTGCCTCTCCTTCTAGAGTTGTATTTGGTGATCCCAAGGGCACTTCTGGAGGTACTCCTCGCTCCTCTGGATCCATTCTTAGTCTTTCATCTCTTTCTTTCAATCTAGCAGAAAGTTTTGCACAAGAACCAGAATCGGTGGTCGGTATAGTTTCACCCGTTACTCTAACTGCAACCACTATCACCACTAGCAGTGTAGAAGCTGCCATAATAACACTAGCTGAGGGAGCTATGGCTACAGTAGGTACTTCCCTCCAGCCTTGGATGTCAGCATTCACACCTAAAATAAAGAAGTTAGCCATCTCTCTAGATGACTTTGACTTTGGCAAAATAGTGCCGGTGAAAGCTAAGGCTCCTAAGAGGCCAAGGATCCTCTCAAAATTGGTCGAGGAAAAAGGACATAAATTTTTTGAAATGAGCAGCTAGTCCATCTCTCGTGTTGAACTTGGCAAAGTTACTCACGAAGGTGTGAAAAGTGATCTTCAGTCTGCTATGGACATCATGGTCCAGAAATTTGACCGAGAAAAAGAAATGAAAGATTATTACAAGGCCAAGACAGAGCAACTGATGGCAGTAATAAGGAGGTTCACTCTTCCCCCTGAAGTGGCAACTCTGGAGGCCTTCTCCGTAAATGACCCTATCATTCAAAAGGTAGAGAAAACTTACTTGAAGGGAAAAGTCTTGGAGGATTATATTGAAAAAATGCATACTCAGGGAGTTTCCTTGCTTACAGAGGTTGCAGAGAAGACATACAAGATGAGGAAGGTGAGGGCAAAATTAGATGACCTGGTCTCTCTTATCTCTCAAGAGGTTGATAGTTCAGAAAAAGATCTTAGCAAATGGAGGGAGATGAAGAATCTGAAGAAGAGCACCTTGATATCTATCGGTGTCATCTCTAGCAAAGACTCTTATGTTGAAATCAAGGAGTCACTGATCTTCAGGATCTAGGTACTCAGGGATTTAATTAAGGATCTCAAAGCTTCCAGGGATGCTAATGAGAAGAGCGACACAGGCCTACTCAATAAACTAGAAGAACTACCCTGCAACCTCACTTCTAGAGACAACCAATTTCTCTCAGCTGATGAAATGATCCAAGGTTTTAAAGGGATGATTCAAAGAGATTTTGAAGAAAAGGCCTTCTCAATGACCTCTGTGGACAATATCCTGGATACTCAGACGACTCTGGATAATCTAAAATCTAGATTAGCTGGTCATGCTAAGTCCATCACAACATTGAAGGATGCTTTAATCAGAGCTAGAATCATCTCCAAGAACACGGTTGCGCCAGATAGTATAAAAATTTAGGCATCCGTTGCTATGTACGATGCTCATTTGAAAAAGTCTGGCAGCAAGAACTGAAGCTGTTTCCCTTTCTCTCTTCTTCTTTCCTTATGCACTTGTGTCTTGTAAAAAGTGCATGCAATTTTGTAATATGTAATTACATGTGAAAAGTTTGGAAAAATATCTCA
Organism: Torreya grandis; assembly: GCA_037957365.1. Classification (NCBI taxonomy): domain Eukaryota; kingdom Viridiplantae; phylum Streptophyta; class Pinopsida; order Cupressales; family Taxaceae; genus Torreya; species Torreya grandis. The sequence continues at coordinate 1,815,373 of JARHVA010000894.1, forward strand.
AAGTCAAAGATGAGTCATCTTTGACTAAGATATTTTTGTATTTTATTATTTTTTAAATTTTGAGAGTTTATCCCTATATATAGTGGAGACCTCTTTTGTAAATGGATCTGAGATAATAGAGAGCAAAAACTCTGCCAAAATTGAAACACTTTTTTGAGACTTTGTGCTCAAACTTGTAAATCCTATTTTGTTGAATGAATGAGATGCAGGTTTATTTCAGACTTTGTGTTGAGATTATCTGTGTTATTTAGGAAATAGTTCTTATGTCCTTTTTCCTGGTAATATCTTGTTTATCTAATTTAATTAGAAAAGTGGGTGTGTTAATATTATCTGAGGGCATTTCTAAAAGGTGGAAAATAGACTTTGAGCTATTTTTATCTTTGTGATTCTATTATCTTTTGTAGTTTCAGGCGAAGACTTTGTGCTTACGTGAGTGTTCTTGTGGACTTTGTTACTTCAGGTGATTTTTTGCTTCACATTTGATACCATTCCTGAAAGAAGAGGAAAGTTGTTAGCTAAGGACCACGATTTCCTTCTTTTGTTCTTTATACATTACCTCTGAAAAAAGAGAGGTAGATGCTGTTATACCACCCCATGTGTTATTTTTTGCTTAATATTATATATATATATATCCAGTGTATAAATATTTATAGGGAACCTCCCCTTGATGAGAGGAGAGATTTACCTCATCCAGATCTGGTAAACCCACACTTTTGATGGAGTAAATCTCCCTATGCTGTGGTTGATATACCCATTTTGTCATCAGTTAGTTGACGACAAAATATTCACCCAACAATACTGAGGTGTAAAAAATACAAATGACTTAATAATATAGTCCTTACCTAGGAATGATAATTTTCAAAAGAATGTGGATGTTGGATAAATAAGGATGAGGTTATAAAGTTTCAAAAGCATACATTCACACACTGCAAACTTTCAATGTTCACTATAGTACTGAGACTCCAAATGACTTTTTAACCCTCATTCAAGTATAAAGAACTCACATCTAAGGTAGTTAGTCCTATTAAAATGAGAAAGGAATGATATTAACTTAAATTACATCGAGGGTGAGAGTACATGGTCTTTATCTATACTATTCACCTATAGGTGCACCTTGCTTCCCAAAAGGCCAACTATAGTTGACTGCAGGCACCTCTAGACTCATGACATACATTTTAGAAGATTATAGGTATGCCAAGCACAAAAACTTGTAGGTGAATCTAGTTATAATAATTTAAAAATACCTTATTGTGTGGAGTATAGGTTTAATGGATTGATATTCACCTATAAGACCACATTTTGATCCAAAGTAGTCAGCTATAATTGATTGTGATAAAATAGTGATCTATGAGTCTAACTAGTCTTGAGGTTGACTTAAACTAAAGAATTATGTGAGAAAGTGAAGTTTTTAGATGAACTTAGAGGAATTTAATTAGTTCTTAGAAAATGGATACAAATCCAAACATAGAGTTTTACCTACAAGTAAGTCCCTTTTTTTGAGGTGAAACACAGTTAGGTCTAGTTGAATGAGGTATGCATTTAAGGAGCCAACATGGATGGTGGAGAGTTTGGAAACATTGTGAATATCATAAAGGTGATTATGGGATAATTAGAAGATGTTTCATATAGGCCATAAAGTATAGATATGTTTCCAAGGTTTACTCTATAGTTCATGTTTGCAACCCTACGTAGTCAACTAGTTAGGAACCTGTTTGGAAGATTTTGAAGGTTTAGAGGATCTATGAGCATAGTCAAACTATGAAAACTAGTAAATACTACCTTCATTAATAAATTGAGATCTCAATATCTTTAATTTTCCTAAGAAGACAAATGAGATACCTTCTATTCTATCTCAAATAGAGGGTACTCTAGGGAACAAGAAAACTATAGATTGAGGTGAGCATATGTTAACAAAATGTGATAAGGGTATTAAGTATGATTAATGATGGTGTCTATAGTGGTATTAAACATATAAAAATATATAAGAGACCTTATAGTTATAAAAAGATGATCAGATAAGGTGGTGAGTACTCTTATGTAGGCTAAGCTTAATAGGTCTTGATTAGGCCTAATGGCTAAGGGGGTTCCAATATCACTTATAGGACCAAGTGTACTTTTTATATCCTTAGAGGACCTTAATGGAGAATTATGAAGCATGATATAACCTTTGGTGTGCAGGTGAATTCATAGGGAGGCCTCATTTTAGCTCAAAGTCAATTTAGGCCTGCACAAAACATAGAAAGGAGCTCAAGTAGGCAAGTTTGAGAGCTCACTCCTACTTAGGAGATTTTCATGAGAGTATAAAGAGTTTGGGGATGTTGAAATAAGCCTTGAAAATTATTTTTGTGGGTTTTTTTTGTAAATCCAATGTCAAACTTTTATGAACAATCATTCGAGGTCAAAATCACTCTAAACCCTCTAAACCCTTGCTAAAGATCTAATTGGGAAAATCAAGGAGGAGAAGCATCTTGATGGGATAAAATAGCTTGGTAAATGGTTGGAATTTATAAAAGACTCTTCAAGACTCCTCCCTATCATACTAGGTTGTACCCTACCTATATAGACAAGGTGGAAAATGTCTTTTCTTGATTATTTTTGGTGTTATGTAGGTATGGAAGAGTTTCAAATGATTAAATCCACTTTGGGAGAGATAAATGGAATTAATATATCTTATCATATATATTTATTGCATAAAAAATCTCACAAGTGTCTTTGCAACTACCTTCATTTCAGCCAATCCAAAATGACATAGTGAATAAACAAGTGAGAAGGTGAAAAATCTAAGTGGGAGGCCTTTTAAGTTCTGCCTAAGGAATATAAGGCCATGAAGGGTATTGAAAATTTTCATACACTCCTATTTATGGATCATATTGGAAAACTAAATGCAACTTTAGTATCAAGTGTGTAAGGTGAGTGAAAGAGGATTTATTTAGACTACAAGTAGTGATAACTCATATGCAGAAGAATATCAGTGATTAGGGTTGCAACCAATGCATGTTAGGAATTTTTTTATAACCCCTCCCTCTTAGTAAAATCATGATGTTTATCCCTAGTCTATTGTGGGATGTTATAAAAATGCCAAATGATGAAGGCAATTTTTTGAGCAAGTAAATGAGGAGTTCTACACCATATTTTAGGACTTTCATGTTTTGAAGGACATTTGTGCAAGTAGACCTTGCATGGTCTATTAAATATTCCGCTCTCTTACATGTGTAACTCCTTTTCTTATCTTTACACATGTATTAGTGACTCTTGGACTTATTTTTTCTCATTTCTCTCTCAAATTCTATAAGTAGTAACCATTTTAGCTCTTGTAGACTAATACCACACTATGTATGGAAAAGACCTAATAGTTTTGATAGTGTAATTTAACTTATAACAATAAATACAATATAATTTGAGTTCATATCTCATATTTTCAAAGTGTGTGAAGAGATATATAGTGAATAGTTAGGAGATATCTATCTATCCTTGCTTTCTCTCAATCTTTTCATGTTTGATGCAAGTGACTCCACTCTAGTAGGTCATATGAAGTGTTTTTAAGTGTACGGATCTATTTTTAGGTGTAAAATGAGCCTTAGTATCTAAAACTAATATATGGTTTCACTTACCTTGGATAGTCTTCATGCACATCACCTTTATATTGAAATACTAATGATAGAGCATTCTAGGACATTTAAACTAGTGTTGTAAGCCTTGTATATTAGTGAAAGAAGTATGATGGTATTGTGGAAATACTTATAGTGTATCAACCCCATAGATTAGTTTCATTTCATGAAATTTTTTAACTCTTTTCCCATAAGCAATTAGTTAATTAGGTGATAATCACCTCAAGGTTAATTTAAGGAACTAACCCTTAAACCTAGAGGTCTACTTATAGTATAGGTAAACCTACATACCTAGAAGTATTCCAATGTTGCCCAAATATAGAGGAGGCTTGAACACCTTTCTCTATGGTGAGAGATTTGGTGACAATAGTTCTAGCATGTCTAGTGGGATAAAGGTCCAAAAGAGTGAAAATATTGTTGGTGTATATTTCCACTAATTAACTTTTAGAAGCAAGAAAGATAGCACCAATGGTGACTTTGAATGAAATATTCTGGTTGTAAGCAACCTAGGTATATCTTATTGAAGATTTCAATCAGTAATTATATTTCCTTTGACTTATGAGGTTGATATGAACAGTTATAGTGAATATCCCTACTATGAACCTTCTTATTAACCTTGCTTTGAACTATATTATACTCCTCAATAGTCTTATCAAAATGGTTATCCATCCTATAAGCCATGGCAGCCCTATAGTCCTCCATTTCCTTCTCCATATGGACATCATGTTGTTAGACAACCCTATGAGGAAAGATATCAAGAAACTTATCATCATGATGTCTATCAAACTCAAGAAGATCCTTATAAGTCTTGATACAAGGAATCAGATAATTCCATGGATTGTGCATCAATATATCACAAAGCAAGATGTGAATTCCTGTAGGATAGAATACAACAAGTTAAAGCTAGACTAAATCCCAATAATTACCCTCCCCTTCCTTCATCAACCTCATATTACATCAAATCTTTATTGGTACTCATACCACAATTTATAGATAATGAAGATTATATGGGAACATGGGATGATGAGTATGATGTGCTCCCTAATCATATCATGAAATGGTTAAGAGGTGTTTCCCAAAGTTGTATTCAAGTGTTGGAGATGTTATAAGAGCTAGAAAGAACTTAATGGGAGATCAAAGATCATACACACTTGGCAAATAAGTGTTCCTAATGATCAATCAATAGGCTAAGGATGTGGTAAGAAAAATAACTTAAGAACGGATATTTTTATATTGAAGAGCTTCAAGGAGGCTATTGGCAAGGTGCAACTTCTGTTAATGTAGGTGTTTTTCCTTCTAATCAAACCAAATTGTCACTTCCCAATGAGTTTACTAGTGAAGTACTCTTTACTAAGTCCATTCACAAGCCCTATACTCATCTCACACTCCATCCTCAATTTATAATCCCTCCACACCTCATTCCTCACCTCCAACTCATGAGCCCATCCATCAACCTTCCACCCCACCCCTTCTTAAAAAAGAGCTCATTTTGAGGGAAGTAAATGAAGAGGAAAGAGCTCAAATCATCGCTAATCAAGAAGATGTCATGAGTAACTATGAAGAGGAGATCACCATAGGGACTCCCCTTGGTGAAAATAAATGTAACTCTACCTTATTGAATGAGGAGAGAGATATTGAATATCATATTACAACTGCACATAAATAATTTAATGAAAACATATAAGTTCTTGACAAAGACCCTATATCTGTTGTCCATGATGGAGAAGCTCTTGAACATGACAATCATGAAGGAGAAGACCTATGAAAAAAATTTCATGCCATAAACCAAGATTTTGAGTAGGTAAGTGATTCAAAATTTTCTCCTAAGAAGTACACACCCGATCATGAGGTTGTTGATGATCATCTCAAGCATGAAGTTAAATGTGCTATCAAGAATGAAGGTGAAGTTCAAATCATTCCTCAAGAGGTTGTAGTCTTAAAAGAGTCTCATGAGACTAAGGTATAATATTGATGGAATTATCCAAGATCAAATTAATAGAATCAAACACATGAACTGTAAATACAAAGCAAATAGAATCAAAACTTTATTGTTGAGACTGAAATCAAAGTAGAGAAGAATTATAATAATATTGCATTCATATCTCATTAAAAAATAACTTAGATGAGAGGCATATTTATAGGTACAATGGAGGCATAGAGCCAATACATTTGGAAATATTAACACAAGACTTTTGCCAAATGGTTTGTGTGCTCATATGTCTATATTAGTGGGTAAGTGTATCCTTACCCACCAATTTGATTATAATTTTTCCATTTACATGTGCACCTTAATTACCTCATTTATGAAACTTAAGTGACCTTAAAATAACACCTAAGCAAGCCAAACACATATGTAATAATAATCCATAATAATAAATACAAGGAAAATAATATCCTACACTAACACCCCCTTAAGTGTAGCTTAGGTGGGAAAATAAAATTGGGTCCTGGTAACATGGCCTGATGAGGTACCCAAGTACAATGCAACTCTCACAAAGTGGAGGAAAAGGAGAAAATCCATAGGAAAAAATTCTCCCTCAAAAGAGAGAAAATAAGAAGAAGACTAGAAGGCCCCCCCTTAAGATGATGTTGATGTAGCCTGTAACCCAAAAAGAGCACACAAGTGAATATACTTACTCTCAATGAAGGGTTTGGTGAAGATATCAGCTATCTACTCCATAGTCTGGCAAAATTTGAGATCAATGACCTGTCCATGAATGAGCTCTCTAATGAAGTGCATATGAATCTTGATGTGCTTGGTTTGTTGATGTTGGATTAGATTCCTGTAGATCTAGATGGTGCTTTGGTTATCACAAAAGATGATTATGGGTCATTTGAACTATATACCAAACTCAGTAAGAATCCCCTAAAGCCAAATAGATTCAGTAATAACATTGATAGCTCCTTTGTATTTAGCCTCAATAGATGATAAAACAATATCATTATGCTTCTTTTTAGACCAACTAATTAGTCTTGAACCAAGTGAGAAATTATATACTGAAGTGGACTTGTGATGTTGAATATCACTAGCTCAGTTTGAATTTGTGTATCCAATCAAGTCAATATCAATGCTTTCTCCATAGTGAATTCCAAAATTGTGAGTACCTTGAATTTAGTGGAAAGTCCATTTGGCTACTTGATGCCTGCATAAACCTAGAGACCATGCCCATTGCATATGAAATATCAAGTTTAGTGCGAGTTAGATAGATGAGGCTGCCAATTAGTTATCAATACAAGGTATCATCAACTAGTGGAGAAGAACACTCAACCTCAACTTTGACTCTAGAAAGAAAGGGCGTCAAAATTGGCTTACAAGTATCCATGTGAAACTGTGTGAGAAAATTAAGAGCATACTTAGATTATACAATGGTAATACCTGAGTCAGATTGTGAAATCTCAATACCAAAGAAGTAATGTAATAAACCTAAGTTAGTTATAGAGAATCTACAATGTAGAGTAGTTTTCACTACTATAGTAGAGGATGAATAACTCCCTGTGATCAACAGGCCATCCACATATAGAACCAAAATCAAGAGTGAATTATCTTGGCACAAGATGTAGACATTTAGATCAGAATTGCATCTAGTGAACCCAATTGTGAGAATAAATGAATCTATCTTAGCATACCAAGCCTGAGGGGCATGTTTAAGGCCATAGATAGATTTCCAAAGGTTACACACTGAGAAATAATATTCCATAAAACTTGTGGTTGTTCCATATATATCTCTTCCTCAAGGTCACCATGAAGAAAGGAACTCTTCACATCCATCTGATGAACATCCCAATGATAAGTTGTGGCAATGGAAAAACTGAGTCAAATAGAGTTCATTTTAGTGACTGGAGAAAATGTTTTAGTATAGTCTATACCAGGAACTTGTGAAAATAATTTCTCTACTAATCATGCTTTGAACTTATCCACTGACCCATCTGCTACAAATTTTGTTTGATAGATCCACCTACATTGAACAAGTTTCCTTCCCTTGGGAAGCAATACTAGATCCCAAGTGTGGTTCTTAATTAAGGAACTATATTCTTCATGCATAGCTATATCCCACTCAAGAATGCCAGATGCCTCATAAAATGAATATGGATTAGAATCACAAGCAATGAAAACATGTGGAACACCTTGAAATTGTGAATGAGTCTGTTTGACATCTGATGGATTCTTAGCCCAATCACGTGCACTCTGTAGAGTCCATCTAGCCTAAAGAGGACATGAAATTAGAGGATATTCTTCAGCTTCAGAAATATGATTTTGAATGAAATGAAATGAATATCTATCACTATCCTCATCATTTAAACTAAAAGAATAATCTTCATCAATAAGTATCTGATTTGGATGATCTGAATCATCTAAACTATCATCATATCCCAGAGAGTCCAAAGAGGAGGGAGAAGTATCGTGTGTGGATTCTAATGGACCCTATTAAAAGTGTACACTCTTCCTAATGAGAAAATCATGTGTGTCATGATGAAGAAGCATATATCCCTTAACACCTCTGCATACCCAACAAATATGTAAGTCATATTCTGACGTTCCATGGCCTTACATTTCTTCTTGAGAATGCGGGCCATAGTTGGAGATCCAAATACACTAAAGTACTTAAATTTAGGGTTTTATTCTCTCCAAGATTCAAAAGGAGTGATCCCTTTCAATGCTTTATGAGGAACATGATTTTGGATATAATAAGCACAATTAATGGCTTTTGCCCAATATTGTGGTGTAAGTGATTTGAAGTGTATCATATAGTTTGCCATTTCCTTCAAAGATTTGTTCTTATGTTCTACAACACCATTTTGTTGAGGACTATATGGAACTATATATTGTAGATCAATCCCTTCTAAAGTATAGAACTGCTCAAAGTGATGATTAACATACTCACCACCATTATCAGTGTGCAAAATTTTAATGGATTTCCCTAACTATTTCTCAATAAGAGCCTTGAAATACTTAAACTGGTAAAAGACCTCAGACTTTTGTTGAATAAAATACACCCAAGTATACTTAGAGAAGTCATCTATGAAGGTAAGCATGTACCTAGCCTTGTTTAATGAAGGCTTTGGAAATAATCTAGAAAAATCACTATGAATTAGCTCCAAAATTTTAGTGACTCTCCATGATTTTCCTTTGTCATATTTGTCTTCGATATGTTTTCCAAGCATGCAACCTTCACAAAAACAATTATAAAAATGAACATGAGGCAACCCTATTACCATATCTTATTGACTAAGTTGTTCCAAGTAGTGATAATTTAGATGGCCAAATCACTCATAACATAGTTTTCTCACTCCATCAGAATGAGTGAGTAATGCAGTAGAAGGGTAATCAAGAGAAAAATTTGAGAAGCTGGACAACCTTGATTGGTTATTTGATTTCCTAATGGCCACTTAATTATTACTATGTAGCTCCTTAATGACAAAAAAATCTATAATAAACTCAACTTTCTTGCCTAATACAATGTGGGTGATTTGATAAACATATAAGAGATTAGTTGATAGTGATGGAACACATAAGACATTTTAAAATGTTCCATCATTAACTTCAATAGATCCTCTCCCAAAAAATTCAACAAAAGTATCATCACCTATTAGAATAGATGGCATAGAACATGGCTCTAAGGATGAGAACAAGTCTCATGAAGAAGCCATGTGATGTGAGGCACCAGAATCAATCACCCATGTGGATGGTTGAGATGCTACTGCAACAATTGCCTTTCCCTTACCTTTCCCCCTACTATTTTATTTTTCATTAGAATAATCCTATGTCGATGAGGTTGATTTTATTGTATCAAGGACATTGATGTTTTTTTTCTTAAGCATCTTTGTTAAATGATCAATCTATTTTTTCATACATTTTGTTCATCGTGTCCAGTTCTCTTACAATAAGCACATGTGATCCTCTTTTTCTTGGATTTCCCACCTGAAGAGGAGGAATCATATGATAATTTTGGCTTAGTATCTAATTTTTGACCCTTTCATTACTCTTGGTCCTTCTTGTTTTGTTTCTTCTCCTTATTTATTAAAGTCTTCAGTTTGTCATGACTTAATAAATCATATGATTTGGAGGACTTCAATGTACCCATTTGGATGAGTTTGTATTTCTCCCTAGTTAATTTGATCCACATCCCTTCTCAGGGATATGCTTCTAGAGGTGGTCAGTGATCGCCACATGTCTAACCAGGAATCACCTCGAGTGATTTAGTGGCTGGCCATATAGGGATCTGGAAGAGGACCCAGATCACTCTAGAGCTTTTGGCATGATGGCTAGTCCTCTATTGGTATTAGAGCTAGGTCTCAGGGTTGAGACCCATGGAAGCTGGTGGGCATGATCCACATCCCTTCTCAGGGTTAAGCCTCTAGAGGTGGTCATCACTCACCATGTGTCTAACCAGGAATCACCTCGAGTGCTTTAGTGGCTGGCCATAGGGGTCCAAAAGAGGACCCAGATCACTCCAGAGCTTTTGGTGTGATAGCCAGTCTTCTATTGGTATCAGAGCTAGGTCTCAGGATCAAGACCCATGGAAGCTAGTGGGCATGATCCACATCCCTTCTTAGGGATATGCCTCTAGAGGTGGTTAGTTATTGCCATGTGTCTGACTAGGAATCACCTCGGGTGCTTCAATGGCTAACCATATAGGGATCTAGAAGAGGACCCAGATCACTCTAGAGCTTTTGGCATGATGGCCAGTCCTCTATTGGTATCAGAGCTAGGTCTCAGGGTCGAGACCAATGGAAGTTGGTGGGCATGATCCATATCCCTTCTCAGGGATATGCCTCTAGAGGCAGTCATTGTTCACCATGTGTCTAATCGTGAATCACCTCAGGTGCTTTAGTGGCTGGCCATAGGGGTCTGAAAGAGGACCTGGATCACTCTGGAGCTTTTGGCATGATGGCCAGTCCTTCTATTGGTATTAGAGCTAGGTCTTGAGGTCAAAACTCATGGAACTTGGTGGGCCTAATCCACATCTTTTCTTAGAGATAGTGATCCACATCCCTCCATAGGGGTAGATGGTGGCCACTCTCTGACTGGGTTCACCTCCAAGCTTATTGTGACTACACATAGTGGTCTGGAAGAGGACCCAGATCACTCCAGAGCTTTTGGCATGATGGCCATTCCTTCATCTAATGAAGGACTAGACATCATGCCAAAAGCTCTTGAGTGATCTGGGTCCTCTTCCAGATCCCTATATGGCTAGCCACTGAAGCACTCGAGGTGATTCTCGATCAGAACATGTGGCGGTCTGATGATCTTTGAGGAGAGATGCTATCCCTGAGAAGGGATGTTGATCAGGCCCACCAGCTTCCATGAGTTTTAAACTTGAGACCTAGCTCTGATACCAATAGAAGGACTAGCCATCACGCCAAAAGATCTGGAATGATTTGGGTCCTCTTCTAGACCCCTATGGCCAGCGGTCGAAGCACTTGAGGTGATTCCCGGTTGGACACGTAGTGAGTGATGACCGCCTCTAGAGGTGTATCCCTGAGAAGGGATGTGGATCATAATTATTTGTCAAAATCATCTAAGGATGGCATAATGCATGTAGGTCCTAGGGTACATTTCAAAGCATGAAAGGTAGAAACAAAAACTAAGTAGTCAGGACCTAACTTGTAAAAAATACAGATGATCAATTGTTCATCCTTTTCCTCTTTACCACACAATTTTAATTATAACCTAAGTGATTTAAGTTTGATAAAAAAGTCTTCTATAGTGTCAAAATTTCCTAGACTCAAATTAATGAGCTCATTTTCTAGCTCATGACCCCTCATTACATCTTGCTTCTTAAAGAGTTGTTCTAAAGTTTTCTAAATCTAATGTGGTGATTTAGTAGATTCAATGTGAAAGAGTAAGTCAGGAGAAATAGACAAACATAAAAGACCATATGCTTCATCACACCTATTATACCACTTAATTTTATCTACACCAAGTTTTAGTTTAATTTCCATATTCATGGTTATCCTATGTAAACCTCTGCTTCTTAGAAAAATTTGCACTCTAAATTTTCAGTCATGATAATTGAATGGAGTGAGAAGTGGATCTAAATTGTGACCCATGATCTAGTGCAAGTATAAAATGAATGATCAATAGAGAAGGAAAGGCACTCAACAACCCCCCCTAAAACTATAAAAAAGAAACCCCCCGCGAAATTATAAAGGTTTGGCACTTTATGTTTTAGTGTATATATAATCAGTACTTTAGTATGTATATAATTGGCACTTTATGTTTTAGTGTATATATAATTAGTACTTTAGTATGTATACAATTGGAAATTTATGTTTTAGTGCATATACAATCAACACTTTAGTGAATATACAACAGGTACCAAATTTTTGCACAATAAAGCCCAAAAAATCTTTAAGATATCGTGCAGGGCCAAAAATAGTCTTAAAAATGAGTATAGAGTTGATTCATGAAGCTTCAACTCATGTAAAAAGGACAAATGATGCATGCAATGTAAATAAGGTACTACATAGTAGATATACACTAAGATATAATGAATTATGAGTATAGAGTTGGATCTAAGGATGAGAACAAGTCTCGTGAAGAAGCCATGTGATGTGAGGCACCATAATCAATTACCCATGTGGATGGCTGAGATGCTACTGCAACAAGAGCCTTGCCCTTACCTTTCCCCTTATTATTTTATTTTTCCTTAGAAGAATCCTATGCTGATGAGGTTGATTTGATCGTATCAGGGACATTGATGTTGTTTTTCTTAAGCATCTTTGCTAAATGATCAATCTATTTTTTCATACATTTTGTTTCATCATGTCCAATTCTCTTACAATAAGCACATGTGATCCTCTCTTTTTTGGATTTCCCACCTGAAGAGGAGGAATCATATGATACTTTTGGATTAGTATCTAATTTTTGATCCTTTCATTGCTCTTGGTCCTTTTTTTTTTCTCCTTATTTATTAAAGTCTTTAGTTTGTCATGACTTAATAAATCATCTGATTTGGAAGACTTCAATGTACCCATTTGGATGAGTTTGTATTGCTACCTAGTTAATTATTTAGCAAAATAATCTAAGGATGGCATACTCCATGCAGGTCCTAGGGCACATTTCAAAGCAATAAAGGTAGAAACAAAAACTAAGTAGTCAGGACCAAACTTGGAAAGAATAGAGATGATCAATTGTTCATCTTTTTTCTCTTTACCACACAATTTTAATTGTAACCTAAGTGATTTAAGTTTGATAAAAAAGTCTTCTATAGTGTCAAATTTTTTTGGACTCAAATTAATGAGCTCATTCTCTAGCTCATGACTCCTCATTACATCTTGCTTCTCAAAGAGTTGTTCTAAAGTGTTCCAAATCTCATGTGGTGATTTAGTAGATTCAATGTGAAAGAGTAAGTCAGGAGAAACATACAAACATAAAAGACCATATGCTTCATCACACCTATTATACCACTTAATTTTATCTGTACCAAGTTTTGGTTTAGTTTCCATATTCATGGTTATCCTATGTAAACCTCTGCTTCTTAAAAAAATTTGCACTTTAAAATTTTAGTCATGATAATTGAATGGAGTGAGAAGTGGAACCAAATTGTGACCCATGATCTAGTGCAAGTAGAAAATGAATGAGCAATAGAGAAGGCAAGGTACTCAACAACCCTCCCTAAAACTATCAAAAAGAACCCCATCCCTTTCCCCCCCCGCCCCCAAATTATAAAGGTTTGGCACTTTATGTTTTAGTGCATATATAATCAGTACTTTAGTACATATACAATTGGCACTTTATGTTTTTGTGTGTATACAATCAATACTTTAGTGAATATACAATGGGCACCAAATTTTTGCACAATAAAGCCCAAAAAATATTTAAGATATCGTGCATGGCCAAAGATAGCCATAAAAATGAGTATAGAGTTGATTCATGAAGCTTCAACTCATGTAAGAAGGACAAATGATGCATACAGTGTAAATAAGGTACTACATAGTAGATCTACACTAAGATATAATGAATTATAAGTACATATCTGCACAATAAACCATAAATATATAGCTGACATTATCAAAATGCATAATTTGATGGAGTGTTCACCATCATGCAATACACACAATAATAAGATGACTATTTGAAGTTGTTGAATGCGCAGTACAGTTTAGTATTTACTATCATGCAATACACAAAGTAACAAAGTGATTGGCATAGAAATGAGTGAAATCTTTGCATTAAAGATAAACAATAATGCACGCTCATAAAAAATGGATGTCAGACTTAGTCGAAAATGCATCCATAAATGAGCAATCTATGCAATGATTACATAAGTGACAGTGTAAGATCACAAAAAATGGATGTCGATCTCAACCAAAAAAATGTCTCTGAGGAGAACATGAGTGTTAAATTATGAGTTAAGCAAAGGAGAGGAGAAATTTTGTTTTTCTTGTGAGGGGTTTGACCGCCTTCCAAAACAGACCTCACCCTTCATGAAATATAAGGAATTTTATAAAATAATGAAAAAAACTCCTTACAATATGATTTCTCACAATAATATTATTTTTGTAAAAATAATTGAAAAAAAATCCTTAAAACTTCATCATAAAAAATGTAATTTTGTAATTTTTTGAATAGTATCATAGTCAGTAAAACTAAAATAACTTTCACAATTCTTAAAAAAATTATGAATTTTAGAATGATCCAAAAAGAGGAAAAAAGGCTCACAAAACCCAATTTTTTTTTTGAGTGATTGTTTACTATTTAATCATAATCTTAAAAATACCTGCCATTTTTTTCAAAAAAAATGGATTTGCAAAACAACTTGTAAATCTTGCCTCCTTATCAAAAAATGATTTTGTCTGCTGTCCAACCAGCTTGAATCCTCTTTTTAGATCTACAAAAGGTTACTTATATGTCCAATACAATTGAAATAATTGCAAATACCAATGAAGTTCACCAATTAGAGAAGAAAGGACTGTAGATGATACACATAGATCTACATGTTTCTCCTTTATAATCTTAGTTAGAATACAAACTCAAAAAACTACTCAAGATTTAAAAAAATTAACAAAAAAATAGTGTTTGTTATGAGTAAGGAGATATGATACCATGACAGAATTGTCCAAGATCTAACTGATAGAATTGAACACATGAACTGTAAATGCAAAGCAATTAGAAGCAAAAGTCCATTGTTGATACTAAAATCAAAATAAGGAAGATATTGGATTCATAACTTATTAAAAAATAGCTTAGATGAGAGGCATATTATAGGTACAATGGAGGCATGGAGCCAAGACATTTGGAAATGTGAACATAAGACTTTTGCCAAATGGTTTGTGTGCTATATATGTCAATATTGGTGGGTAAGGGTATCCTTATCCACCAATTTAACTATAATTTTACCATGTGCATGTGCACCTTAATTACCTCATTTATGACACCTAAGTGACCTCAAAATAATACTTAAGCAAGCTAAATACGTGAGTAGAAATAATCCATAATAATAAATACAAATAAAATTATATCCTACACTAACAAATATGTAGTCCTTAAAGAGTAATCCATACCTCAACTTGATGTTGAACTCCCCTCAAATGCATTGGAACATAAAGAAGACCAGTTTAATGACTTCATACATCAAGAAGATAAGGTTGAAAAGGTGGTGGATTTAGAAAACAAGGAGGACAAGGATGATTGGCAACAACAAATGGAATTATTTCAAGAGCTTTAATAACTTTGCCAAGTTGAGGGCCAAGTATATGAGAAGGTGGAGAAAGAGTTTTCCATAGAGGATAATGACCAAGATTGGGTAGACTATGCAAAGCTCCTTGATGAGATTGAATAACTTACAATTGAAACGAGACTAAATTTTATTGAGAGCACCATGAAAACTAAGAAGCTATGCCTTGTTGAACCACCATTGGAGGATGTAGTTGAGGAGTCCTATGAAAAATTTGAGGTTGTTTGGATTCAAGAGAAGTTTATTTTCATAGTTGATCTGATTGTAACTGCTTTGATTTCATTGAAAATCATGCCAATGAGGTTGACAAGTATCATGCAGAAGATGGAGGCATTAATACCAAGGGTCAAAAGGCTACATTATTCATTCAATCCTTCATCTCATGAAGAGGAAAAATGTTTCAAAATTCCCCTTTGATCTAGGAGGGAGCATTTATTTTAGGTTAGTTTGTGTTTGAGTTAGTTAGTTTGATTTGTGTGTGTGTGTTCCATAAGTTCTCATGAAGCACAAGTGTATGTTTGCTTGTCTTTTTATCTTGTTATTATTGTTTATTGTGTTTTGGTCTATTTCAAGGTAAAATTTAGTGTCATATCTATGCATAAGTGACTCCATATCCCAATAGATATGAAAAGACTACTGGTCTTAGGAATAACAAGCATATCACCCCTAGAAATTACTAAGAATGTTGACTATTTTGACCACAAGTCAAAATAGGTCAACCCCCTATAGTAAAAAACTCGTATAAGGGTATATTATAATTTCATAAGATTTTTCATAGTCCTTTTGATGTGATTTAATGTGGTATTAGGCTTGGTCATGGTCACATTTAGTCTTTACATCATTTTATGTCATTTAGGGGTCATATTAGGGTCATTTATGAAGATGGTATAGTTTTAAAAACAAAAAGAGTGTTATAAACTCCTTTTAAATGTATTTCATGTTAGTAAGTATCATATTAATTGTCAATAATGTCATTACTAATAGAAACTTGTAGGTGTTAACTGAAAATCAAGAAAATAAGTGAAAAAGAGGGAGTTTTAAAGGTTGTATGGCCTATGAGAGACAATGGAGCATGGGATAAGTTTATGGAGTAACCTCTCAGCATCCATAACTCCATTTTCATGCTTTATCTACTTTATAAGTGCAAAAATTGGACTAAAACCATTTTATGTCTCTATTGCTTCACTAGGTAAGTAGGACTAGTCAGTAGGTTTCTTCTTGGTACCGCTAATAGAAGAGGTTTCAGGTCAAATTCCTCTAGGGGGAGTTATTAAACTTGGTATAATTAATTTTAATGGAAATATACCCATTATTTATTACTTTTACTTTATGAACCATCCTTTATAAGTGAACTGGTATTTTCTGCATGTTATTTCCCACACCCCACATGTTTATTTCTTGTATGGGTAGGTCCTTAAAATATAGCTGATGAATTTTTTTAAGAGGACATAGACATATTTACCACATGGTTTACAAATTCGGTTTCATGATTGGAGTTGATTTGATGAGTACAACATCTCAAGTTTGCAAGTTGGCATCACATGGAGTTGCAGATAAATTTTCACCATTTTTAGAGGTTTTATTTCATTGTAGGGGATTAAGATGAAGGTGATAAGTTACATTTAATGTTTCCACATCTTGAAACTCACCTCATATCTTAAAAACTTAGTTTTAAAGGTCAACACATGGAGTGGCATTCGATAAATATACCATACAATCAATTTGCTCCATGACTATAATCATAGTTAACTGAGTGAGTTGTGTAAGGTCCTAAATATGTGCATGAAGGATTAATGATTTTTTTTAATGTGATTAACACTATTTCATAGGATAAATCAAGATAAATCACTCCAAGAACATAGGTTTGCATGTGACAACTAGTTCTCCAACATACTCAGGTTTGTAACATTAGCGTGCACCTACAGGTGCCTTATAGCAGAACAATCACATTGAATGGAGGAAAAGTAGCTTATTTGGGTGTCTAAAGGTTGAAAGATAAGTCTAAGGCATTTTTGAGGTCTAATATTGATCAAAAGGTCATCCACCGTGCATATTTTTCATGTTTCATCCCCACTACATTGTGTGTAACCATGATGTGCACCTACAAGGCACCATTCAAGAGATGATCACATTGGAGTGGAAGCCATTGAACCATTTTAAATTAAATAAATGTAAAAAATATCCATTTGAAACCTTGATAAAGCCTAAGACTGATTTTAATTCCATGACCATGCACATTGTTGATGATTGGATTCCATTGACCTATGAATTGAAATGTCCACCTATAGGTGGCACTTACATTGGATTGAAAATGTGGATAAGAGGTGTGTGAACATGTTGGAAATATTCTCAAGGTCATAGGAGTTAAAAAGAGTAATGAGATCCTTGTTTGAAGCATTGGATTAGTAGGCATGATTGTAATGTCATATGAATTTGTGGGAAAATAATTCAGGGATAAGTTACCTTAATCCCTCTGAACAGAGACCCTACAATGTTTTGGATATTTTCATGATGGATAATATTGAGGTCTAAACAAATAAAAATGACTTCATCATATATCCCTAACCTAGGAATGATAATTTTCAAAAGAATGTGGATGTTGGATAAATAAGGATGAGATTAAAAAGTTTCAAAATCATACATTCACACACTGCAAACTTTCAGTGTTCACTACAGTACAGAGACTTAAAATGATTTGTTAACCCTCATTCAAGCAAAAGTAGCCCAAATCTATGGTAAGTAGTCATATTAAAATGATAAAGGAATGCTATTAACTAAAAGTACATCAATGAGGATGAGATTACATGTTATTTATTCATACTATTCACCTACAGGTGCACCTTGCTTCCTGAAAATATAGCTACAGTTGACTGCAGGCACCTCTAAACTCATGACATACATTTTGGAATATTAGAGGTATGCCAAGCATGAAAAATTATAGGTGAAGTTGGTTCAAATACTTTTTAAATGACCTTATGGTGTGGAGTATATGTTTAAGGGATTGATATTTACCTACAAGACCACATTTTGTTCCAAAATAGTCAGCTACAACTGACTGTGACAAAATAATGATCTATGAGTCTAACTAGTCTTGAGGTTGACTTAACCTAAAGAATGATGTGAGAAAGTGAATATGTTAAATGAACTTATAAGACTTAAATGAGGTATTAAACATGGATACAATTCCAAATACAAAGTTTCACTTAAATGTAAGTTCCTTTTTCTAAGGTGAAACATAGTCAGGTCTAGTTGAATGGGGTATGCATTGAAGGAGCTAGCATGGATGGAGGAGAGTTTGGAAACATTGTGAATACCTTCAATATTATGATGGGATACTTAGGAGATGTTTGAGATAGGCCACAAATAATAAAGATGTTTCTAAGATTTACTCTATAGTTCATGTTTGCAACCTTGCATAGTCAACCAATTAGGAGCCTGTTTGGAAGATTTTGAAGGTTTAGAGGATCTATGAGCATAGTCCAACTATGAAAAGTAGTAAATATCACCTTCATGACTGAATTTATCTTAAAATATCTTCAATTTTATTGAGAAGATAAAGGAGATGCCCTATGTTCTGTCTCAGATAGAGGGTACTCCAAGGAGCAATAAAACAGTAGATTGAGGTGAACATATGTTAACAAAATGTGCTAAGGGTCTTAAGTATGATGAATTATGGTGTATAAAATGGTATTAAACATGTGAAAATCTATAAGAGACCCTATAGTTGTAACAAGATTCTCAAATAAGGTGGTGATTAGCCTTAGGCCTAATGGCTAAGGGGTTCCAATATCACTTATAGGACCAAGTGGAATCTTTAGAGCCTTGAAGGACCTTAATGGAAAATTATTAAGCATGATATAGCCTTTATTATGTAGGTGAAATCATAGGGAAACCTCATTTTGGATCAAATCCAATTTAGGACTACATAAAACAAAGAAAAGAGCTTGATTAGGCAAGTTTGAGAGCTCACACCGACTTAGGAGTTTTGCATGAGAGTCTAAGGAGTTGGGGGATGTTGAAGGAGGCCTTGAAAATTGTTTTTGTGGATTTTTTTTGCAAATCCAATGTCAGACCTTTATGAATAATCATTAGAGGTCAAAATTATTCTAAACCCTCTCAAACCCTTGCCAAAGACCTAAATGAAAAAATGGAGGAGAAGCATCCAACTAGGATATAATAGCTTGGTAAATGGTTTAAAGTTGTAGAGGACTCTCCAAGGCTCCTCGCTATCATACTGAGTTGTACCTTACCTATATATATAAGGTGGAAAATGTTTTTTCTTAACTATTTTTGGTATTATGTAGGTATAGAAGGGTTTCAAATGATGAAATCCACTTTGGGAGAGATAATGGGACTTAATATATCCTATCATATCCATTTATTGCATCATAAAATATCACGTCTCTGCAATTGCCTTCATCTTAGCCAGTCCAAATAGTGAACAAGCAAGTGAGAAGGTGAAAACTCTAAGTGGGAGGCATTTTAAGATTTTCTCAAGGAATATAAGGCCATGAAGGGTCTTTAAAAGTATCATACACTCCATTTTATGGATCATATTGGAAAATTGAAGGTAAATTTGGTGCCAAGTGTGGAAGGTGAGTGAAAGAGGAGTTATTTGGACTATAAGCAGTGATAATTCATATGTAGAAGATATCAGTGATTAAGGATGAAACCAATGGATGTTGGGGATTTTTTATAACCCCTCCATCTTAGTGAAATCATTTCATCTATCCCTAGTCTACTGTGGGATGTTTTAAGAAGGCCAAATGATGAAGGCAATTTTTAGAGCAATTAAATGAGGAGTTCTATGCCATATTTTATGAGTTTCATGTTTTGAGGGACATTCATCCAAGTATACATTGCATGGTATATTACATACTCCTCTCTCCTACATGTGTAAATATTTTCTTAGCTTGACACATGTCTTAGTGACTCTTGGAGTTTTTTCTTCTCATTTTTCTCTCAAATTCTATAAGTAGTAGCCATTTTGGCTCTTGTAGACTAATACCACACCATATATGGTAAATCCCTACTAGTTTCGACATCATAATTTGCCTTAGAACAATAAATTAAATATTTTTTTGAGTTCGTATCTCATCTTGTCAAAGTGTGTGAAAAGATGTATAGTGAATAGTTAAGAGATATCTATCCATCCTTGCTTTCTCTCAATCCTTCCATGTTTGATGCAAGTGACTCCACTCTAGTAGGTCATATGAAGTGTTGTTAAGTGTTTGGATATGTTATCAAGTATAAAATGAGCCTTATTATCTACAACTGATTTATGGTTTCACTGACCTTGGATAGTATTCATGCACATCACCTTCATATTGCAATACTAGTGATAGAGCATTCTAGGACTTTTAAACTAGTGTTATAGGCCTTGTATCTTAGTGAAAGAAGTATGATGGTATTGTGGAAATACTTATAGTATATCACCCCATTAGATTAGTTTCATTTCATGCAAAATTCTACCTCTTTTACCATAAGCAATTAGTTAAGTAGGTGATACGCACTTCAAGGCAAATTCAGGGAGCTAGCCCTTAAACTTAGAGGTCTACTTATACTATAGGTAAACCTACATACCTAGACATATTACCATGTTGCCAAAATATAGAGGAGGATTGAACACCCTCATTTAGGATGTAATATTCAGTGATAAAAATAATATAAAATAAAAATTTCTCTCTTTATTGGTTGCCTTTTAGTCATAAAATAATGATGAGATATAAAAAAATCACATGTTCTTGTCAGTGATTGATTTTTGCAATGACACCTTCACCTTTTAATAAACCATAAAATACGTACAACAAAAATCCAAGCCAAATTTTACATCTAATTATTTAACATGAAAATATTGAATCCATAATTCACACTTCCCAATGATAACACTCCAACTATATTGCACATTATATGTGATGGTTTTTCCTACTAGTAACATCATCCTTGCCTCTCATTCCAAAACATACATAATTATGAGCTCATTAGTACCAAAGGGTAAACTAAAGGATTCACTTTTATTTAACTGTTGATTGATATTTACCTTTTAGACCAATAAATATTCATTATTTTTCATGTATATAAATATTTCTAGTTTCTCTATAGTTAATTTATGCATTTTTTAATAAAAATGTGAAAAACCCATTTATTTGAATTGTGATTGGATAGAAATGTGGACATATTATTTAGGGGAAGACTATTGACATCATTCACACAATTTATAGAAATAAAAGCTTAGCTATCATGGCCCATGTGTAGCTAGATAGTGCAGGAGCAAGGCATCTGATAAATAATTAATATGCATCATGCCCAAATGAAAATCCATCAACTCTAATAGAGAGACTTGTTTTTGAAACAGTAAAAAAAGTGAATTTGTGAACCTATTTTGATTAACTAATGAATAGTCCATTTATATTGTACTCACTTCTTTAAGCTACTAGGAATGAGGTGTATAATCATGTCGCTTCAATCATTTTTGCCCCATACAACTCTTAGCCTATAAATTTTTAGATATCTCACTCAACCAACCATCTAAGTCACATTTTATCTTCATAGTAGTGTTATAAGGTTTCTGTAATGGAATTATAATTATTTGCTTGTGAGGCCGAGTATGAGAGAGATGTGCATAAAATAATGTATGCAGCTGAAATAAATCAACAAATGTACCAACAATTAAGTGTTTTTATTTATTTTAAAGTGAATTTATCATAAACCTAACCTAAATAATAATTTATACCATGGCCAATGTTATGCCTCAAAATATTATCATTTACTTATATATTTAGAGAAGTTTATTTATTTATTTTTCAATGTTGGCAATGCTGCTCACTCTTGTCATTGATCACACTGCTACAATGTCTTAGGAGAGGATCACTATACAGGATAAGCGTAAGCCCAAAAATGATCATCATGATTCTCTACCTGCTCAACTCCAAATTCATGGCACCCATAGCCACACCCATCAAGAATTAGAGGCAATAAATACTATACTTTGACAATGCATAGTTTCACAGGTTGGTTATTTGTTTTGATTTTTTATTTGACACTATTTTCATAGAAATAATGTTAAATTTATGTGAGCATAAGGTATTTGAAGTGGGTATAGTGGCACATATATGATAATATGAATAACATTGGGTGCATCTCACATTTTGTGCACCATATGGCCTCTCTTTATGGCTCTTACATTTCATCAATTTTTTGAAGGCATGGGTGTAGGTTCCTCTATTTCTTAGGTAAAGTTCACTTATTTTACTGATTTGATATTTTAGAAATGGAGAAAATTTATCTAAGATGGATGAATTGATATGTAGGCTAGTTTTAAGAATAAGGTTGTGGTTATTATGGCCTTGGCATTTTAACTAACAATGCCAATTGGAATAGGTGTGACCACAACCATATCATCTACCTACAATGAAAATAATGAGATGCCATTACTAGTGGAAAGATTATTTCATGCAACTTCTTATGGAATTATCATATATATGGCATTGGTGGATCTCATAGCTACACATTTTCTTGCTTTGTGCATGTGAAAATAATTTAAACTTCAAATTTATTCCTATGTAGCATCTACCTTGGAACAGAGTAGAAATTTAGTGGTGGTTGCTTGTTATAGAAATTCAATGCACTAATTACAAGTTTATTCTAGTCAAGATAACATTAGGAATGATCACATAACAATCCAAATCTTCCTTCATCTGAAAACCTTATTCTGGCATGGCAATGGATTTTAATATTTAGATATTATTATTATTTTCCTAGCCGCTATAATTGACAGAGATAATGTCTTTTTTTTGTCAAATATTTGGGTTATTTCATAAAATGTATAATGGGGATTTTCCCTCATCCCTACTTCCAGTCTCGATGCAATTTATTCTTGATATTTTACTTTTTAATGTGGCTTATACACTAAGTGGAATTTGATGGAAAAAATAGATCGATTTAATTTAATTTTTTAGCTTATAAAAGAGCTATTTAGTTGTATATATTAATCCTAATAAATCAAAGTATTTGAAGAGAGTAAAAAAAATAAAATTATATAGTAGGAGAGTTCCTACAAACTACAATCTTCACCAAAGAGTCCTGTGTTAAAATTAGTCACTTTAATAACTTCACTAAGTATTAATGGAAATGGATGACCACATGAATATTTTTCTAAACAAGCTATTTACAAAACAAAACAAATTTTATGTGAATAGGTAACAAGATCAACAAAAATCATCTTGGACAAAGAAACTCTAGGATGGAGTATAATTATATAGTGTCTTAGTATGTTTACCACCTTTTTATTATAATACTTATTATTTATGAATTATGAATGAATGAAATACCTTGACCAAATGTGTTGGTAAGTAGGATGTATGGGAAGATGATAAGATTGATTTAACTGGCATTATGGGAGTTGTTATATTAATTATGTTTATTCAAAATAACTTAATGTACTCATTGACTAAAAAATGGGTGGCTCAATTTTCTAATAGATTCAACCAAAAAATCAAGTTCCAAAGTAGCCTAACACATAACTTAATTCTTTGAAGCAATCTTTTACTTAAACCACTTACAGTCTTAATAATTAGTTCATCTATTATACTAAGTAAACATAATGCCAATAGTAACTATTGTTCATTTTTATTTCTTTTAGATTTAATATGACAAGGCATCAATATGGCCAAATATTTTTAGGAAAAAGTTGTCAAAGAAAGGAGACAACACAATACACAACAAACTAAAGAAATGGATGTGTCAGAGAATGTGAATTTTTGTGGGCTTGTAAAGGAATCAAACTGACGATATTGATACCTTCAAAAATAATCGTAGGCAGAAAAGATAGAATGAAAATTGGCTCAAAAGGTTCCTTTGTAAAGTATTTTTCTCTTTGGAAAAATCCCAGTGGTATTTCCATATTTCCATTATTGCAATGATTTTTAAAATTGGAGAAAGCTTGCTCCATTTCATTTTGCAAGAACATTTCCATGATTTGTAATATTATGAATGAAAGCTAATAATTTTATCTCCAACTTTTAATGTACTTAGTTTTGTACTGCATGGACTTGTTTTTTGTAGTGATACTTATTTTTATTGCAACAATGTGTTATTTAAATCTATTAAAATGGATTATGATATAAATCTTACTTTGTTGTGCTTATTATCAATGTTTTTTTTTGTAATTGGCTTGTAAAAATTTAGCTATATATGCAGTCTTATCCATAAATTATTATAATAATTCCTACATGTGAAAATAATCTAAAATCCCTCAATTTAGTAATAATTATTGTGCATCTATAGTTTGGATCTCTTAATAAAATCAAAACTGTCATTCCAAACTCATGTTTATTCACACAAACTAGATGTTTGATATTAAAAAATAAATGAAAACATATATATTTTTAATTTATAAAAGCACATCTCTATTAATAATAAAATGCATACATCATATAAAAAATGAGTGAATGACATCACACACCAAAACTTCATATCAGTATTTATACCAAAATAGACTAATGCAAACACATTTAGATAAGATATTGATGCCACCTGATACCAATAAGTTATCCAGTTTGTTCTCTAATAAAAATAAAGTTAGATATACAAAATGTCTGCAATGGAACAAGATAAAAGAATGCCATTTCAGATTTACAACAAGGTAAGTGCACAGAGTTGGGGGATAATTTTGTGGATATTTTAGGCAATGTGATCGCATTAATAAATAACATAATCACTTTATTTAATTAATGTGATCATGTTATTTAAATTATAGCTAGATAATTACTGAGCCATAACACAATGACATTATTGTTAAAACAATAATGCGTATAGGTTACTATAAATTAAAATAACACACACCTGTTATTGTAAATTCAAATAACACATACATGTTACTATAAATTCAAAAAACATGTACATGTTATATAACATATTATACAACACGTATGTGCTATATAATGTGTATGCACTATATAATGCATATGTGCTATATAAAGCATACACATTGTTATGTAATAAAACCAAAACCATCTCCAAAAGTAGGTGGGAGTTGTACATGAAGGCAAATTTGGTGAGAAGCTTATATTTACTACTCTAAATTTTAAGTATATGAAAATAAATCTTACAATATAAATGTAAACCTATAATTTAAATTTATTTTAATAAATATAAGAAATTAGGGTCACTCAACATCTGATAGAGTTGGGCTCACGCTACACACCTTACAATGTAGAAAATAGTTTTTCAAAATCTAATCAGGTTAGTACTTAGGAATTTTTAGGGTATAAGTATTAAACCTAGGGATTTTAAGACAACTTTTGTAATTGATATCTATTTTTGGTAAACATATAGTAATTTTAAAGGTTTTTATGCCTTTTGGATTGATTCTTGGCATTTTTAAGAGTCTTAGGTTGTCGAAATTGAAGTTTGAAAACCACTCACTTTGAAATTGATGTAAAGTGGTGTGATTGGGGTAGAATAGGTCACATTGATGACTTACACACATCAAATAACCACTTTGTGTTAATTTCACTTGTTCATCATCCCTCCCTCATCCCTGATCACTTCCTACTCATCTCTCATTACCCATAATCATTCTCTCTTCATTCCTCATTATCCCTAATCACTCCCTCATTGAACCTCACTATCCATAGTCATCTCTAATAACTCCATTATCATCCATAATCACTCCTTTGTTGACTTTCACTATCCTTCATCATTCGTAATAACTCCTTCCCCATTCTTCATCATACCTAATCACTCTTTCTGTATCCCTCATCATACCTAATCATTTTCTCATCATTACTCACTCCCTCCTCATCCCTCATCATCCCTAATCACTCCTTCATTTACCTTCATTATCTCTCATCATATATAATCACTTGAGTTTAACATCCATAATCACTCCTTCATTGGTTATCACCATCCCTTATCATCCCTAATCACTCCCTTCTCATCCCTCATAATCCCCAATCAATATTTCTTCATCCCTCTTCATCACTAATCACTCCCTCATTGACCCTCACCATCCCTCATCACTCCATCATTAACCCTCACCATCCCTAATCGCTCCCTCATCATCTAGCATATGTATATACTCTAAATATATCTTTGATTTCAATCATACGTTTTTTAGTCCATTATAATAGAAATGAGCTCTTTTCTAGGATTTGTAGTGTTAATACCAATTTGTGATAGTCAGTTTTATTACTAAATGAATTGGATGATCTTCCAAATTAAAAGTCAAGTAACATAAGTACTATCAGAAAATAGATTCTAAATTTTAGTTCATCGAATTATCTTTATTGTGCAGCTGACTAAATTAAACTTCATTTGGTTCCACTTTTGGTAGTTTGTTTCAAAAGATAAAAATTAAACATAAATCTCTTGTATAATTTTCTAATTTTGAGAAGATTTGAATCAAATGTAAAGTTATTTAGTGTTTTCCATTCCTATATGACTTGAATATTGGTTAGGTTCACACATGCACTCCTTTTGTGTGTAATGTGTCTCAAATATTTTATCTCTTGCATGAAAAATGAATATTTATTCATGCTATCACAAAAATATGTTTCTGCAAAATGTGAAACACTAGTTCAACATGGTGTAGATGTTCATCCCATGTTTTCTAAAGATTAAGATGTCATCAAGATAGATTAAAAAAATGACATAGGTAAAGGGCTTGAGGATGTCATTCAACATCTTGAAATGAATGAATTTGTTATATGAGTTAACCTAAAAGTCATAACCAACTAGTTAATCACTCCTTCCTTTGTTTTTAAGACTATATTACAAATGTCTAGAGGCTTAACATGAATTTGATGATACCAAAACTTGAGATCAATTTTGGAAAAGACTTCTACACCATGGATATGGAAGAAAAATGCCTTAATAATTAAATGAAGATAATAGTTCTTCACTTTAATCTTGTTAAGATTTTTTTAATTGATTCACAACTTTGGCATAAATATAATTGGGCTTCTGTAAAGCAATGATTTGGGCATGATGTGTCCATTATCCATGATTTCATGGATCTACCACTTGATCTATTCAATCTCTAGAAATGATACGTTGTATAAAAAGGTTTGAGGTAGAGGTAGTTAAGGGATCAAATCAATAGTATTGTTTAGTGTACAGTATGTAGGAACTTATTTAGGTGACATAAAGATATCTTTGTATTCATCTAGTTTATGATTCAATTATTTTGTCTTTATTATTGTTAGATAAATCACGCTATGATATAATGACATAAGGATGTCATTAAATTTAATTATTACCATTAAGAGTATTATTCTTACTAGAATTGATAATATTTTTACACTTCCTGACATTAATGACTAAAATCTTATGAACTAACTATGATTTATGGTATTTCAAATCATGATAATCTATCACAAAATTTCAAGGATTTACTTCATAGACTACATGTCAATGGTAAATATATGGTTGAGCACATGTAAAAAATCACACACCTCTAATCGCGAGATGTCACAAAGGATTGCATCTTTAAAAATTTTAATTTTATACACCAAGTGACACTACTAGGTGATCCATTTCTCAAGGCCTAGACTAGACCATACACTAACATATGGTTATGGATGATGTATAAATTTCAAGTTCAATTTTTAAAAATATGATTTAAGAGAAATGAAAATCTTCTAACTTCCATTGGAAATGATGAAGTCTATTGGTTCATCATTGATCTCCTTTTGTTAATGAAATAATATTTTTAATTCATATAATTTCTTGTTAGGGGAAGTAGAGATATTTCTAGTACCAACCATACCATTGGGTTCATAATCTATTAAGTGCTTACATTTTTATAGTGCTAGATAACTTGTACCCACTTCTTGAGATGTGTAAGTAGAGATCTCATAGTATGACACTCTTCATTGGGTTGAATATTAAAGTTATGAATTAAGCACAACTTTCCAATCTTGAACTACTTGTTCTAATCAATTGAAAATTATGTTCCATTCTCTGGTATGATGACTCAATCAATATACATACAAATAGAATGCCTTTGGTGTAATTATTTAGATCAGAAAATGTCCTCATATGGAAAGCAATTGATTGGTTTCAATAAATTGCATATCTTGGTGATCCTCATGTATTTACTATCTATTTTTGGTGCTATGGTTGTTTTACTTCTCTTTTTCTAGCAAATTTTCAATTGTGAATTACATCATATATAATATGCCCATATTTTTTCATAGGTGTTAAATATTTATGTTTCAAATTTACCTCCACATCATTCTGATCACTATGTATTATATTTTATGATAGCACTCAACTCTCCACTTGTAGCTCTTAACATTGTTAAACCCCAACAAAATACCACCATCAAGGTATTGGATGGAGTGATTAATAATGAGGAGGGATGAGGAGGAATTGAGTAGAGATGATGAAGGATTCAATAGGGATTATTAGGGTCAATGAGGGAGTGATTAGGGAGACTGGGGGAGTGATTAGGGATGATGAGTGATGGTGAGGATTAATGAGGGAGTGATTAGGGGAGATGCGGGATAAAGAATGAGTGATTAGAGATGATAAGGGATGTTAGGCAAATCTATAGAAGACCTTAAATTTTTGTTGTAATAGTTTTCACAAGTAATTTAGGAGGTGTTTTTACTAATTAGGAGGTTTATACACCTGTAGAATTTGAATTTTAGTAAGGCATTTCCTACCAAAACTAGTGAGTTTGATTTTTTGAATTAATTTATCCAAATCATGGGTTGTAAAATTCATTGGAAGGAAAATTCAAGTTTCAAGTTTGATGTGACTTTTTGTGTCTATTATATGTCTAAACTTGGATCATAATAATCACTTGTATGAAATATCAACCCTTGAATGTATCTCAAGATCCCAACTTGGTTACTAGTGACTCTTGGAGAAGTTAGATTTGATATTAAGCATGTAAATATTTGGTTTTGAGAGATTTTTTAGATGGGATGGAAAGGGAAGTCATTGATCAGGTACAACAAGAAGAAGATGATAAAGAGATTATAGAGGTTTGAATGAGAGAAGAGGAAACAAGCAACAACACAACAAGTAATAGAACTAAACATGAACAAAAGAAGCAAACATGAGAAAAAGAGTGGTTTCCAAGAATATGAACATGAGATTTTTTTCATTAACTTGTGTGTTTCATGTGTAGATTTTTTTCAGGATAAGAAGCAAGTGCTAAAGATGATCGAGTTGAAGATCAATATGCAAAAGAATGACCTCAAAAGAAAGAGCAAGAAAAAGAAGAAACAAGGAGTAGCCACTATAGGCAAGCACCAAAAATGTATACATGTCTCAAATATACTTTGGGATCTAGGGGAGATTCTATTTTACAATAAATTCTTCAAATAACATCAAAGATCAATCACTTATAACTTTCAGGGAATGTTTCTATTTGCTTCTCGGTAGTATAATGCAGGGGCATCACTACCCCCTTTGTAAATACTCATCTAATTTAATATTTTGAGTCTTAGTAGGTTTTTATGCTCTTTATGATTCTATATGAATCAAATTTTGATGATAGGTCTTGGTCAAATTTGAATTTGGACCCATTAGGCATCTTCCTACCTAAATGGCCAATTTAAATATTTGAAAAATTTGTATTGTTTCTTAAGTGTTTTGAGCTTGTGGAATGTCAATATATTAGGACCTTGTGTATTATGGGTATTAAATGGGTGTTTAGGGTTATCTTGTTAGTAGTTCAAGGTAGTTATCATTATCAATGCACAAGAGTAGTTAGTAGTTAGTGAAGGTAGTTATAGGAATTTGTGAATAAATAGTAATTTTGGGTATAATGAGTTGTTTTTCAACTAAGAAGATAGAAAGAAGGGGTTTGGATTATAAATATAAAATGTATTAAACCCCAAAAATAAAAAAAAAATGATTCTTATTCTTGATACAACTTGCAGACCTTGTACTTCATACATATGTACAAAAAAGTGGACTGAGCCAGATGGATCAGTTTATAGAACCTGTAACCTAAATGTGTTCATTGGAATATGGTTATGAAATAATGTTCAAAGAAGGAAGAAAAATAATACATTAAATTTATTATGATATTTCTCTTATTGAAGTTCAATATTTTGCTTATTTTGGTTTTTAAAATCTTTGGAGAAGGAAAATATCATAAACTTTGCATACTTTATTTTCTGAGTTGGAAAGAGGCATAATGTAACCTATGAGTGAAAAGTTTTGAAATTAAATGAGATGAATGAAGGAATTGGAAGACCTTGTTTCCCTTGTTTTGAAAATAATATTATGAGATTTCTATTGGTTTAGACATAATTTGTTTATGATAGTGTTAAAAAATCCTATAATGGTATTTGTGTGCACAGTCAAATAAAAATGTTGTTAAAAATATTGATTTGAGGAGATGTACAGAGTAAGGATTGATTGATTAAGTATACAAGAATTGTGTAGAGAAATTTATACCCTCAGATATATTTGTAACTATGTTTGGAATGTAAGAAGTCAAAGACCTCCTCACTAGTTAGTGTGAATTTGTATTTGAGTGTACAGTCCATCCAAATGTTGAAGAGATTAGTAACAAATCATTCCAAAATCAAATTTGATACTTGGATATGATGTATAGAATTTTTTTAATCCTAATTGAATGTTTATATGCACTCAAAACTAAATAAGAAGTCTTGTGATTCAATTTCAAGATTTTTGGGTCTGCATGTTATAATCGAATTACACAGTGTCAATAACGACCTACAAAATTCTATAAAAATAATGCATTAAATGAATACAGGTTTTTGGCAAGAATAATTGTTAAGGAAGCTAAATTGGTGTATAATATACCTTAGTGAGGTATTAAAACAATATAGAGTCATGGTGAACATGTTAAAGACAAATTTGTAGCTTCTCGGGCAGTGACCGACCTAATAACTTACATAAGCAAGACAAAAATCTTTATAAAACATCAGAAAATGATTTGAAGGGAGTGATGAATAGTTGGAAAATATGTAATAAACTAGCACTAACTGGAATAAACCTTTACAAAGGTTTGAAATGCAATGGAAGTATGTGTGAACAATCTAAATACTCTCGAGTCTTGTGGACTGTAGGAATCTTGAACTAGGGACAAGGTGATTTTGTTCAAAAAGGCTAGTATCCATGTCTATGAATGTGTGTTGAGTTGTGTGTGAAGTATAAATATGCTTTATAAAGGTGTGAAAAATGATTTAAAATATCTATTGAGATCATGAATAACATAAATAAGATATTAAGAACCATTGAAATAAACATTGAGTCCAATAAACATTAATGTATATATGAAACTACAACCTAATTCTTAAGAGTGACTAGTGAATAAGAAAAAGAGGGATATTGATTGTGACAATGATTATAACCTATGCATCAATGAGGTATAATGAAGTAGTGATTAGGGATGATGAGGTGATGCAGGAACATCACTGCCCAATGTAAATAGTGAGATCTAGTTTACATGTTTTGAGTCTTTAGAAGGTGGTCAAGGTCATAATAAGTTTGTAGGAGTCTTTTTAAGTTTTTAGTTTTGTGTCAATTTTGAATTAGAGTTGTATTGGACTTTCCTTCCAAATCTTTCATTTAAATTTTTGAGATTTTATAGAGACTTCAATCTTGTTTCAATAAGTCCAACATTGAATTTGGTGTGGTTAGACTTTAGTGAGGATTTTAGGATGTTACAACACATATACCTAAACTCATATTTGAGAAATATGTTAGTAGTCAAGTTAGTTGAGGACACTTTCAACATAAAAAATAAGTTAGAATTTAGTTGATGGTTAATTTAGTAATAAGAGTCTTGTCCATGTCTTGTTTTTTATTTAGAGTCAGAGTCAAGAGAGTTGGAGGGGATAGGATTTGAAAGGATGAATGTAAATAACCCCAAACATGTGAATAAAGACAAGTTTTTATTATTTGTAGACAAGAAAGCAAATAGACCCTGCATCTTCTTGAATATGTGCAAAGATAGTTGATAGTGTGCATGATCATGAAACATGAAATTATTATCAAGTTATTTGTGATCTTGGTTTGAGTGATAAATTTAAAATACCTTTTATTTGATGGTGATTATAGCATTTCAAATTACAAACTGTATACACTGTGCTTTTAAAAAATGTGCCTTGAAAACTGAGTAAAGGTTAGAGTCTTGTGGAAGAGGAGATTATATTTGGTGGGATTTTAGAATGTATGATTAATTATTAACTTTACATAAAAATTCCTTAATAGTATTTAAACATTGTATGATATTATTCTGCTAAGGACATTTTATGTTGAACAACACAACCTATCTTTTATGAGCAAAAGTTCTAAGTATACATTTGTGTGAGAAGGTATATGCATGTATTGGAGTAACCATTAAAATGTATATGTTGGTAAGTTTATTATCATATGATCATGAAGTTGTATAGTCTTTAAAGTATCTTTCATATATTTGGATGAGCAAAAATAAAACTAACACAATCCTATAGTCATCAAGAAACTTAACACAGTCAAAGTGGTATCTCATGGAAATTAGCAAATTGAGTGTCATAAATAGAAGGCATTAATTGTTTAAAGTGTTTAAACATTGTGCATAGGAGTTTCAACCTTCATGTTTATTCATAAACCTTTTTGGAATGAATTATAATAAATAACCTCTTCTTAGATTACTGCAGACCTATGACTGAGTACATAGTTTAATCAAATTTGGTTAAGTTAATCTAATGTAGTTTAAAAATGTAAATCTAACACTTGAAAAATATGCATAGGGTCAAATAAGACCCAATACAATAGTAAAAGTAATTGGAAATGACTTTGGAATATTGAAATCTCATTTTGACCCTTCTCAAGTTTGTAAATCTAGTCCAAACCTTGTATTAGGGTTTTTACTTTCAAAGTGAGTTTTTAGGAGTTGTAACCATAAATAATTCATGAAATTTGGTGAAAAAGTTTGAGTTTAAAATTCACAAGGATAATATATTATTTTTAAGTTGTGTATGTACAGATAAGTATAGATGGGGGAGGACTGTGTGGTAGACAAGGTAGAAAGAAACCTAAAGACCTAATCTGAGAGTAGAAAGAGCCAAAAGAAGTTATCAAATAGTTGAACCAAATCCTATAACTTTATGAAGAGATGGGATATATTAGAGGGTATCCATAAATGAGGTTGATTTTATGATTTGAGTCTATATAGGACTGTACCAAGGAAATTAGCTCCAAAAAAGGCTACAAGAAGAGTCTATGGCAAAGTAAGAGGTAGTGTATGATATGAGGATTGTGTTGAGAAGTTAAGTAGGGTTGAGAATAAGTTAGAGAGGACTCAAAGGAGTGGAACGAAGTTTTTTATATCCCTATTAAATCATAAATAATGAGAGGCAATATTTGATCCGAGTTATTATAAAGCATAAAGACTAGTAAATGGGATAGTCTCAAAGTAAGAGGGATTGAATGTGTTGAGAAAGGAGAATATAATGAAGAGTTTAGTGATACCATCCGAAGCATGGTGGAGAATAAATGAAATGAATAAAACTCAAATGTGAATTTAAAATGTATTGAGGGTCTAAAGATAGAGATCAAGCAAGAAAAGACAAAATGAAAACTAGGTGTATATTGGTAGAGATCTTGGACAAGCATAATATGCAATAGCACTTTACATCATGAGGGATGGTGAGGGGAAATGAGGGAGTGATTAGATATGATGAGGGAGAGAATATAAATGATGAGGAATGGTGAGGGTTAATAAGGGAGTGATTAGGGACAATGAGGGATGAAGAGGGAATGACTAGGGATGATGAAGCGATGATGAGGGATGGTGAAAACTAATGAGGGAGTGATTAGGGATGATAAAGGATGGTGAGAGTCAATTAGGGAGTGATTAGGGATGATGAGGGAGTGATTAAAGATGATAAGGAATGATAAGGTTCAATGAGGGAGTGATGAGGGATAATGAAGGATGAGGAGTGAGTGATTAAGGATGATGAGGCATAGTTAGAGTCAATGAGGGAGTGATTAGAGATGACTAGGGAAAGTGAGGGTTAATGAGGGAGTGATTAGGGATAATGAATAATGATGAGAGAGTGATTATAGGTGATGAGTCATGATTAGGAAGTGATCAAGGATGAGGGAGGGATGATGAACAAGTGAAGTTAATATAAAGTGGTTGTTTCAATGTGACCTATGTTACCCCAATCATACTACTTTGCATCAATTTCAAAGTGATTGGTGTGAAATTTTTTTTGACAAACCTAAGACTCTTAGAAATGCTAGAAATCAATCTAAAAAGAACAAAAACCTAAAAAATGACTATATGTTTACCAAATATGGATATCAATTACAAAATTTATGTTTAGAGATCCCTAAGTTTAATAATTAGACCCTAAAAATGCCTAAGTATTGACGTGATTGGATTTTGAAAAACTATTTTCCACATCGTAAGGTGTGCAATTGTGAGACCAACTCTATCAGATGCTAAGTGACCCTAATTTCTTATATTTACTAAAATAAATTTAAAGTATAATAGTTTAAACTTATACTTAACATTTAGAGTATTAAATATAAGCTTCTCACCAAAGTTACCTTCTTGTGCAACTCCCACATGCTTCTAGAGATTGTTTTGGTCTTATTACATAACAACACGTACACGTTATATAATGCATACACGTTACATAACATGTATGCATTACATAGCATGTATGAATTATTTGAATTTGAATTTAAAATTTTGCCTTAAGGCTTGGAAACAACTTGGATTTCCAAGCCAAAGGCTTTGATTGTGCATCTATAATCGAGATCGAGAGTTTTAAAAAAAACCAATAAGTTTCAATTTCAATCACCAATTATGCTATGGATTTCAACATAAAAATTCAAAAAATTAATACCATCACGACGATCATATTGTCCTCTTTCTAAATATATGATTTCTATAATTTTTGAGCTATTTTAAGGGTTCAAACTATATTTATTTCTA
The DNA here is from genome assembly GCA_037957365.1 of Torreya grandis. Taxonomy (NCBI): domain Eukaryota; kingdom Viridiplantae; phylum Streptophyta; class Pinopsida; order Cupressales; family Taxaceae; genus Torreya; species Torreya grandis. The sequence continues at coordinate 1,850,586 of JARHVA010000894.1, forward strand.
ACACCTTTTGTAGGCCACTACATGCCACACCTATACATGCCTATTCATGTTTATCTAATTTATTTTTCATTGATCTATGTGAGAAAAAAATTATATGATAAAAAACTAGGCCTAATTATACATAAAAAAAAATCAAATTTCATTTTTTTGAATTAGTTAGGGTCGGCTGCACGGCCAGCTATCCATTTTTTTTCAATTTTTAGGTTCTACTTAACTATAAAATTAATAATAATAAAATATTCATAAAAAAATAAAATAAAAATTCATAACACACTAGAATATCTTATCTAAATATTCACTAAAGGGTTTCAAACAATATTTAAAAATGCTAAAAAAATGGTGGGCTGCATGGCCATCTATCCACTATGTTTTCTCTAAAAAAATAGGAGGTCCTCTTAAAATTTTAAATATTCAACCTATTTATACTTTATAATTTTTCAAAAAAATAGTTTTTTGGAAACTAGACTCAAAATTATATAGTTGATGTTTTTATACCATCTTCAAAATTTGAGTGTAGCCATCTCAAATTATCTACATAAGTTCAAATTTTTGAAATTTTAGAAAAATTGTGTCCACAGGCAGGCCCTTTTTTGTCCCCCAATTTTGTAAACTTACCCCACATATTTATAGGATAATCTATTGATAGTTAACAATAATGTTATGTTAAACCTTTGTAAGTTGCCTTCTATATATAAAACATTTGTTATGTGTCAATTAAAGTGGGTTTAATGAGTATATTATCTAAGATTAAGAACTTTGCCACTAATTAATTCTGAATTTGGAAATTTACGATTAGTGTGCTCCTGGATTAGTTAAACACACTTACTATTAATTGGATTAGTAAATTTAGCTTTGAATAAAGGAAAAAAAGTTGGTGCATACTATTTACTTATATTTTATATCATACTTATCCTTAATATAAACAAAATGAGTTATTGATGTTAACACCATCAATGTCTATCTAAAAAATTGGCATCAATTAATGAGTTGGTAGCAATCTTATCCAAAATAATCATAACCATTGTGGAGGAAACCAAAGAAACTAAGTTTAAAATTTCAAATACAACATATACACATGGTCAAACTTATAATTGTCTTGTACTCTGAATCTTACACTTAAAAATGCCTTCAGTGGTAAAAAATGTAACTATAGTAAGAAAATTTAAGGAAACCATGGTGAAGTTCATTTCTCAAGGAGAAAATTTGCATATATGCTTTGAAAATCAATTGAGATAAATGAAGATAGTTGATGCAAGTTTGGGTTCCATTTATAGCTCCAATCTCAAGATCCCATGACGATCTTAAACACTATGAATGCCAAACAAAAGCCAAAAAAATAGCTAGAAATGAAAATAGAGTTGAGAAAACTTGTAGTATGCCAGATATTGGTTGTTTCCCATAAGATGTATGTTTCAATTTTTAGCTCATTATCAGGGACTGCTTAGTTAAAATGATTTGTGTTAGTCTGGAATTTTGATTCAACAAGTTTATAGAATAAATGAAATTGCCATGTCAGTAATGACTAAATGTAATTAACCATAAAAATTTGACAAATGATTAGTGACCAGGTAGGGATTGGTTCTCAACTAGTTTTTATTTTGTCTTTTTCTCCAAGCTTGATAATTATACACACAACTAAATGATTGTAAAATAAAGGATAAAAATGCCTTTTTATTTGTTTGTTAGATAAGTTACTTTGTTAATTGCCCATTTGGTTTCCTATATTTAACGTCTTTTCTTTGAGTGATTTTATACAATGAGAATGAGAAGCTAAATAATGTGCTTTCCAATATACATTGCACAATCATATTAATACATTTCAGTTGGAACACAATTTTAAATGTCTTTCCATTTCCTTAGAAAGGCTTTGAACATGTATTATTTCACAAGTGATTCTTTATGAAGCTTAAACTTAATTATGTAAGGCATACTTAGGTTTCCAGAATGTATTAAATTCTTGATTAAAAAGTATAAAGAACCATTAATTAAAAAAAATAAAGATAATGAAGAAATAAATTAAACATTAAACCCTTTAAGGGAATGTTCATTAAAAATTTGGCCTTCAAACTTTCTTTGAATTTAGTGTATACCACCCATCATCAACCACCCATGCTACTATGAAAATACACTGGCGAAACATAAATTAAGCTATTACACTCTACTCAAATAGTCAAATCCAATTTGATTAGATGAATGGCATACTAGTATTAATTTAGCCTTGCTTAAGGAGATATCTAATCCATAACATTTCAATAGATTTTCTAAATGAAAGTTAGGACATGCAAATACATATGATTCATCTGTTTTGTTTAAATTACATATACATAATGGCTAAAACATGAACCATTATATACCAACAAATATCATATTTTATATGTTCAAATAGTTACATCATAACCACCTTAAAATTATGGCAATAAAACAATCTTTTGTTACTACTTATTTAATTGATGATCACTAGTAATCCACACAAGAACATAATCCATCCTTGAAATGATGGAAATGACTTTTGTACGTCACATTGATTTCTCACTTGATAATATTAGAGATAAAATTAATGAAAAAGTAACAGTCACCATATACACAAAGGTTCATTATGATCTAAATTGGAGTCCCAGAGCTTGTGTTGATAAGCCCAAAATAAATGGTCAGCTTTTCACTGTGGCGGTAGAGAACATGTTATTTCACTTCCTCCTCAACACTATGTAACATAATTTTTGTACAAATAACATAACATGTATCCTTTAGTTGCATAGATAAGGTTTCTAACATTACATAGATTTTTTTAGATTTAGAATGTGATTTGTCTCCCACAACAAATGCATGAATCTTGCCATTCACTTCAATTAAGCTGCATCCTACTATCTTGTTTGTTCCCTTATCTTTCATCACTATTACTATGTTTGATACATCATCCCATATGACAACTGTAGTGTATACACTTGATAATAATACATAATATCCAACATTTTCAGGATGTAGTTTAAAAAAGTTATTTTGTGACATGTTCTACCAGATCAACATTATTGTGAATTCTAAAAACAACAAGTAAGGCATCCCACATGCTTGCATAGAGTTTTAATGGCATTTTTAGATAAAATATTCAACTTAATTTAAATTCCCATCACAACCAATAAGGTCAACTATTCATGTAAAATGCCTTACAATAGGTAGGACATCATAATATTGAACCATAGAGTTAAACTATTGCCAACCCTCCTCAATCAAGCCTACATGACTACATGCTGATAAAACATTGACCAAGGTAATATGGTTTGGCTCGACACATGCCTATTTAATTTGAAAAAATATTACAAGGGCATAATTACCATGTCCATGCATACCATATCCTAAAATCATTGCATTCCACGTGACCATGTTTCTTTTAAACATCTTATCAAAAAAATTACTTCCATTTTCAATGTTTCCACATTTATCATACATGTATATGATGGTAGTGACCATAAAAACATCTGATTCTCTTCAAATTCTAATGACATAATAAATTATCCACTTTACTTATTATAGATCATCTAAATGTATATATTATGAGACCACATCTTTTGTCCTTATTTCATCAAAAAATTGCCAAGAATATTTTATACTTTTGTATTTGGCATACATATCTATGTGGGAATTTACCACAAAAACATTTGATTCAAATCCATTTTTAATCACATAGTCATGGATTCCCTTGCCCTGATTTAAAGCTTTTAATTGAGCACACAATAACAACACATTAACCATATTCATAGAATTGGGTTTCTTTTCTTCTTGTATTTTTTCAAACATTATCAATACCTTATTTACATGTCCATGTTGGGCATGAGATGTAATCATCAAATTCCACTTAAATAGATTTATTTCACACATGTTATTAAAAAATTTCCCTAAATTCTCAATACTTCCATTCTTGGAATACAAGTCAACGAGGGTAGTTACCAAAAAAAACATAAGAGTCAAAACCAATTTTAATAACATAGTCATGTAATCCCTTCTCATGTCCCACAATACCTAAACTTGAGACTGCATAATTTTTTTTACCACACTAACTGAATTGGGTTTTAAACCTTCCTATTACATTTGATTAAAGAGTAACAAGGCCTCATTAAAATATCCAATTTTCCCATAACCTATAATCAGTACATTCTATTTGACCAAATTTCTCATATGTATTTTTTTGAACACATGTCTTACTTCCCTATGACTCCCACATTTTCAATATATATCTATGAGTGCAATAGTCACAAAAACATCTTAATCATTTCTACTTTTAATAAAGCGATGATGAACTTCCTTGCCCTCTTCTAACACTGAGAACCCTGCATAGGATTCAAGTACAAATGGAAAAGTAATATTACTTGCCTTCTCACCTTCCTCTTGAATTAGGTGATACATAGTCCATAATGCATATGCAATATGGTCATAACATGTATGTGTTATTTAAATTTAGGCTTAGAATCATCAAACCTAAACATATACAAGTTCTTATTTATTTTCACCCAAAAACATAAAAATATGTATATGATGGTAATATTTACTTAAAGTTCATATTTATTCAAATAAATGTTAAGTATAAGTTTCTTATACTTAAAATTTATTTTAGTAAATATAAGAAATTAGGGTTACTCTGCAACTAATAGAGTTGGTCTCACAGCTGCACACCTTATGATGTGGAAAATAGTTTTTCAAAATCTAATTGGGTCAGTACTTAGGCATTTTTAGGGTCTTAATATTGAACCTAGGGATTTAAAGGCATAAATTTTTCAATTGATGTCCATTTTTGGTAAACATATAGGCATTTTTTAGGTTTGTTTGGCCTTCCATTTGATGCCTGTCATTTTTAGGAGTACTAAGTTTGTCAAAATTGAGGTTTAAAAACTAGTCACTTTAAAATCAACCCAAATTGGTGTGATTGGGGTAGCATAGGTCATATTGATGACCTACATATAAAATGACCATTTTGTGTTAATTTAAATTTCTCATCATCCCCACCTCATCCCTAATCACTTCTTACTCATCTCTCATCACCCCTAATCACTCACTCTTCATATCTCATTATCCTAATGAATCTCTCTTCATTATCTATTGTCCCTAATCACTCCCTCATTCAACCTCACTATCCCTCATCATCTCTAATCACTCCCTCATCATCCCTAATTAATCTTTCATTGACCCTCACTATCCCTAATCACACCCTCCTTATTACTCATTATCCCTAATCACTCCCTCATTAAACCTCACCATACCTCATCATATATAATAATGACCTCATCATCCTTAATCACTCTCCCATTGACTCTCACCATCCTTCACCATCCCTAATCTTTCCCTCATTATCCATAATCACTCATTCATCATCCATCATCATCCTTAATCATTCCCTCATCATCTCTCATTTTCCCTAATCACTCCCTTATTGACCATAACCATTCCTCATCATTTATAATCTATACCTCATCATCGTTAATCACTCCTTTATTGACACTCACCATCCCTCATTATCCCTAATCATTGATTCATCATCCATCATCATCGCTAATCACTCCTTCCTCATACCTCATTGATCTTAATCATTCCCTTATTAACCCTCACCATCCCTCATCATACCTAATCTCTCCCTCATCCTCCGTAATCATTATTTAATTGAGCCTCACTATACATCATCATCTATAATAACTCCCTCATCATCTTTAATCATTCCCCCATTGACTCTCACCATCCCTCATCATACCTAATCTCTCCCTTATTATCCATAATCATCAATTCATCATCTCTAATCATCCCTAATCACTCCCTCCTCATCTCTCATTATCCCTAATCACTCTCTTATTGACCATAACCATTCCTCATCATTTATAATTTATACCTCATCATCCCTAATCACTATTTTGTTGACCCTCACCATCCCTAATCATTGATTCATCATCCATCATCATCTCTAATCACTCCTTCCTCATACATAATTGATCCTATCATTCCCTTATTAACCCTCACCATCCCTCATCATACCCAATCACTCCCTCATACTCCCTAATCACTCCCTCATTGACCCTCACCATCCCTCATCATCCCTAATGAATCACTCATCATCAATACTCAATCCCTCCTCTTACCTCCTCATCCTTAATCACTCCATATAATAAATTGATGGTGGGTAAAATAGCTCATTGATTGTGCCAGATTAGCTTATTTTCCAATTATAAATTTTACTTACTCAAATAAGGCCAAAATAAACTCTTTTCCACTCATCCTATTTCACTCAAATAAGAAACTTATAGATATTATTCAATTGTCTAGCGGGATTCAAATATATATATATATATGGTGATCCATGCCTAGATCATGGAGAGAGTGTGTATCTATAGCCCTAGAATAGAATAAATACGTAAGAAATTCAGAAAAGGGTAGGATGAAATTGTATTACTTACATATATAGATTGGGATTTAGGTAACTAAGAATCCCAATCCCAGAGTTTAGAATCCATATATATATATATATATATATATATATATATATATATATATAAGGGTGATTGGAGACTAGTTGAGAATTCAAATCCCAACCCCATGGTTGACCATATATCTATAGTATATCCATAGTATATTGGATTACTAGATAGATAGATAGAGTGTGTTTCCCAACCCAATTTAATATATACCCAATCTAATCTATACACAACCTAATATATAAAGGGAATGAAGGGCATTTGCTTTAACCCAGTGTATCAAAAAGGGTCAACTTCAAGTTTCGGCATGGCCTAGTGGGCCCTAAAGGCCAAACTAGGGCCTTGCCATAATTTGAGTATTCCTCAATCCCTAATATAGTATATCAAATAATAACATAATAATGGGGCCACAACCATAGATATTTATGGGGAACCATTTAGAAGGCCCTATGCTGATCTAAAAATTTCCATACCCATTAAGACAATTAAATCTCTCCCTACCTGCTTCATCTATGCCAAGGAATAGGGGAAGGGAGCTTGAATTTTTGATATATAACTTTGATTCAACAAATAAAAGATGCCCAAATCCCAATCTATATATGTAAGTAATACAATTTCATCCCACCCTTTTCTCTCTTTCATTCTTATTTATTTTGGCTTGGGACACTCTCTCTCAAATGGGAAGGGTTTTTAAGATCTATCAATATGTGATAAATGTCTCTTAGCTTTAAACTTAATGTAACTCTATCTTAAAACTTATCTTAAAAAATCCAACATCGTGGAAGTCCAAAAAAATATGTTTAGGATAATTCATAGGCTGTTGAGATACGTAATGTGCATGAAATAGAAAAGAGACCAAGTTTAGACATCAATTAAGATATTATAAGGCTCAAAGACATCAAGAAAGAAATTAATAATAAAGAGAAGAATGAAGGAGAGGTGGGAAAAAGGTCTCTAGGTCTGGTGTAGAGTTTAGGTCTAGGTTTGTGGAGGACTGTGTAAACCCTTAACTAAGGTTTAGTAAACAAAAACTCATATATCTTTCTAGCGAACCATCAAAAACCTCAATTTTTTTTAGATAGGTGTCTAAGGATGTTTATCAACTGATCCAAGTGGTTTCAGAACTTGAAATTCCACAGAAGATAATATATTTATGATTGTTTTTTAACAAACCTCAAATATGCCTAAAATAAGGCTAAAGGTGGTCTTTCAAAGTCTCTTAAAAATCAAAGCTGTAATAAACTATAAAATGTGTTCCTTGTCATGTGTAATGTGAAAATGAATGCATTAAGTCATTTTAATGACCTTTAATATTATTTTGGATCAATAACCCATTAAATAATAGATCAAACCTAAGTGAGAGGGTTAGAAAGCCTATTTTGTTGTATTTGGTGAGAATTAAGTACAAAAAATGGAAAAAGATTATGTTCTAATTTAGATAGTGTCAAATCAAATACAAGAATCCTATTAGGGACATCAAGAGTCAGTATTGAGTGAAATATTTTAAATAAAGGATGATATATCTAATAAATAAGGTCTAATATGACATAACTATGTGTTGTCTACAAGAATTAAGTTGTTATGGACATGGATCAATGTTTTGATGGATATTTTCATTAAGAAGGTAAAGAAGTGAAAGTAGGATCAAATAGGTGTTCAAGAATACAATAGTATTCAAATAGGACTAAATTAAAATAAAGAGGATACAAAGAAAGGTTAAGACCTATAAGAAATCTAAAAGCCTTGATATGGATGATCATATTTTTTACGTCATGCAAAGGTGGTGTAATTCAAAAGAATAAACCTTGTTTATTGAGTAACAAAATTCAGATTAAAATAGCCTCATTTTAGTAGGAGTTAAATATGTGGCATGAAATAAGAAAATAAGGATACAAAGCCTAATGAAGACTTATAAGACATAGATGAGCAAACCTATAAGAGGCCTAATTACATCAGATGGTGAGGGTCAATGACAGAGTGATGGGGGATGGTGAGGACCAATGAGGGAGTGATTAAGGATGAGGAAAGAGTGATTATGGTTTATGAGGGATGATGAGGGAGTGATTAGGGATGATGCAAGATAGTGATGGTTAATGAAAGAGTGATTATAGATGATAAGGGAGTGATTAGAGATAATGAGGGACAATGAAGTCAATAAGGGAGTGATTAGGGATGAGGAGAGATGAGGAGGGAGTGATTAAGGGTGATGAGTGATGAGGAGGAAGTGATTAGGGATGGTGAGGGATGAGGAAAGAGTGATTAAGGATTATGAAGGATGAGGAGGGAGTGATTAGGGATGATGAGGAATGGTGAAGGTCAATGGATGAGTGATTAGGGATGATAAGGGAGTGGTTAAAGATGACTAGGGATAGTCAAGGTAATTAAAGGAGTGATTAGGGATAATGAGGAATGAGGAGAGAGTGATTAAAGGTAATGAGGGATGAGTAAGAAGTGATTAAGGATGAGGGATGGATGATGAGTGAGTAATTAATAAAAAGTGGTCATTTGATGTGTGTAGGTCATAAATATGATCTATGCTACTCCAATCACACCACTTTGGATCAAGTTTAAAATGAGTTGTTTGAAAACTTCAATTTTGATAAACCTAGGACTCTTAGAAATGCTAATAAGTAATCTAAAAAGCATAAAATCCTAATAAGTGACTATATGTTTATAAAAAAAAGACATCAATTGCAAAAGTTATGTTCTAAAATCTTTAGGTTCAATATTAAGACCCTAAAAATTCCTAAGTAGTGACCAAATTGGATTTTAAAAAACTATTTTATACATCATAAGGCATGTAACCATGAGACCAACTCTATTAGTTGTAGAGTAACCCTAATTTATTATATTTATTAAAATAAAATTAAAGTATGAGGAATATAAATGTAAATTTATAATTTGCTTTGCACTCAAAAACATAAAAATATTTATACAAAGGTAATTGTGTCAAAAGCAATAAGAATGCATATGCGTTATAGTGCATACACATTATTGAAATTTAAATTCAAAAAATCAATCCTTTTACCTCAAAAATGGCATGGATTTCTGAGCAAAAGGCTTAGATCTATCAATCTACAACCAAGTTCAAGAGTTTTGATTTAAAAAAACAAATTTCAACTTCCATGGTCAAATATACTATGGATTTCAATAAGAAAATATAAAAAATTATTACCATGACAATGACCGCATTCTCCTCTTTCTAAATATATGATTTTTATAATTTTTATACTATATTAAGGGTTCAAACAATGTTGATTTCTAACTATATCCTTTTTAGGTCACTACATGCCACAAATATACATGCGTATTCATGTTTATGTAATTTGTTTTTTGTTTATCCAAGTGAAAAAAAAATTACAATTTCAAAAACTAGGTCTAATTATACACACATTAAAAAAAAAACTAAATTTCATTTTTTTGAGGTAGTTAGGGGACCGCATGACTGGCTATCCATTTTTTTTATCAGTTTTCAAGATCTATTTACTTGTAAATTAATAAAAAAATATTCACTAAAAAAATATAGGTAAAAAACTAAAAGGTATTATATAAATATTCACCAAAGGGTTTTAAATAATATCAAACTATGCTCAAAAAATGGTGGGCCACATAGATGCCTATCTAATTTGTTTTCTTAAATTATGGCAGTTCCTCTTCAAATTTTATATGTTTGACTTAGTTATACTTAACCATTTTTTAAAAAACTTAGTGTTTTGGAAAATAAATTTAAAATGATACAATTCATGTTCTTATACCATCTTCAAATTGAGTGTAGCTATCTCAAATTATCTACAAAAGTCCATACTTTTGAAATTTCAGGAAAATCATGTCTATGGGTAGGCCTTTTTTGTCCCTCAACTTTGTGCACTTACCCCTCTTCATAATTCCCAACCTTGCCATACTACTTAATCATGAAATTACACAATATAACATTTCATTTAGGAATTTCATCAAACAATTATCATATGTCCTTCGAATCATTAAAATCAATATATATCTAGTAACAAGTTTGGTTTCTAAAAGGTTATTTTTTCTAAATCTACTTACTAGAATATTTCCATGGAACTACTTTAGTTGAATTATGTTGTTACACACGATCATGAGAGACAAATATATATTGATACAAACATCAATATTATTTTTGTCATGTGAATACCACTTGATGGTTTGTGGGTATTGGACTTTAATCATTGTACCATTAAAGGATGTGTGTATTTGAATATTTACAATAATGTAGTGATGAAAATTCAAGCTGTATATAATTGTTTGCATTGAAAAATCCAAATAATAGGTTTGTTACTACTTATTGAGATAAGACATTTACTTTGTTGAGTTTCAATAACTTTTGCTCAACTCTAACCACTTTTTTAACATTGTTGTCAGAACTAAAACTATGCCCAAATTATTCTCCAACTTCCCAAATCGGTGGCATGTGTCTAGATTACATTGATTCCTAGATAATCAAATCTATTTGAGTTTTACAAACATCAAATTTATTCTTCATAAAGGAAACTGAAATAAGACAATGCACTGGTAAACTATCAATCTCAACCCTACCTTGTCCCTATCTCTTCCCCCTAGGGGTCGTTCCCATTGGCACACTTTCAAGGATCAGAGCCCCGAGGCCTTCCCAACTATGTCAATGCCTCCCAAATCCTAGGCTCTCAAGATGATTCCATGTGGCATCATCTCAAGACTCCAATCTTAAGAGCTATTTTGAAATATCGCTCATCCTTTCACTTAGCTTGATCAAGCTTGAGCTTTTGTATTGTTGACATGTGTCATAATATATAGAAGTCATAATAAAAATTATATTTGGGCATAAATCATGACATTAAAAGGTGTCTTGATCTAGTTTAACCACCAAAAATATGCCATAAGAACATTATAGTTCTTTTTCAGTGCTTCAACCTCCATTTGAATATAATCATAATTCTAATTGAATTATGTCATCCACTTTTCAAAAGAATCTTGTGGGTAAGTGCACAAAGTTGGGGGATAAAAAGGGGCCTACTTGTGGACATGAATTTCTTAAAATTTTAGAAATCTATATATTTTTAGATAATTTGAGATATCTACACTTCAAATTTGAATTTGGTGTAAGAACATGAAATGCACAATTTCAAGTCTAGTTTCTAAAACACTTTTTAAAAAAAAAATGGCTAAGTATAACTAGGTCAAACATCTAAAACTTGAAGAAGAACTCCTATATTTTTAAGAAAATAGAGTAGATAGATGGTCATGTGATGCACCATTTTTTGAGCAACATTTAATATTGTTTGAAACCCTTTGGTGAACATTTAGATAATATCTTATAGTTTTTGACCTATATTTTTACATATTTTTTCAATGAATACCCTTTTTTATGAATTTTTCAAGTGAATAGATATTTAAAATTGATAATAAAATATATGGTCATTCGTGAGGCATGCTTAACTACCTAAAAAAATGAAAATAATTTTTTTAAAAATGTGTGTATAATTAAGCCTAATTTGTGACCATATAACTTGTTTTGAACTTGTAGAGGTGATTTTTTTATATGAACATGTATAGGCATGCATATTTGTAACATGTAGTAGCCTAAAAAAGGTATAGTTAGAAATTAACATAGTTTGAAACATTAAATTAGTCCAAAAATTATAAAAATCATATTTTTGGAAAGAGGAGAGCATGATCGTCATGATGGTATTAATTTTTGAAATTTTACCATTGAAATTCATAGTGTATTTGGTGATTGAATTTTAATTTTGTTGTTTTTATCAAAATGCTCAGACTCAATTGTAGATTGACAGGTCGTGGCCTTGGGCTTGGGAATCTAAGCCATTCTTGAGCCAAAAGGTTTGGTGTTTGAATTCAAATTCAAATAGTTTGATCACATTAATAATATGATCATGTTAATAGATAACAAATTGTGTTAGTAATGTGATCAATTAATATATGATGCAATCATGTTATTATAAAATCAAGAATGCAATCATATTCCTATTATTTGGTATATAATGGCATGTGAACATGCACATCAAGCCAATATTGGCCTAAAGATTATAATTAATAATCTACATATTAAGTATAAGTTTATATTTATATTGTTACATTTATTTCTTTGTACTTAAATAAAGTAAATATAATAAATTAGGGTCACGTAGCATTTAATAGAGTTGGTCTCATAGCTACACACCTTATGATGTGGAAAATAGTTTTCCAAAATCTAACTAGTCAGTACTTAGGCATTTTTAGGGTTTAAGTTTTGAACATGGATTTTAAGACATAAATTTTGTGATTGAATTCTATTTTTGGCTAACATATAATCATTTTTTAGGTTTTTGTGCCTTCTAGATTGATTCTTGCAATTTATAGGAGTCTTAGGTTTGTCAAAATTGAAGTTTGCAAACCCATCAATTTGAAGTTGATCTAAAGTGATGTGGTTTGGGTAGCATAGGTCATATTTATGACTTAAACACATCAAACAACTATTTTGTGTTAAATTCACTTGTTAATTATACCTCCCTCATCCCTCATAACTTCCTACTCATCCCTCATCACCCCTAATCACTCTCTCATCATTCATCATTATCCCTAATCACTCCCTCATTGACTCTCACTATTCTTAGTCATATCTAATCACTACCTTATCATCCATAATCACTCTTCCATTAACCCTCACTATCCATCATCATCCCTAATCACTCTTTCCTCATCCCTCAACATACTTAATTACTTTTCCATTCTTTGTCATCATCCCTCCTTATCCCTAATCGCTCCCTCATTGACCCTCATTGTCCCTCATAATCTCTAATAACTTTGGATTATCTTCCCTAATCACTCCTTCATTAACTATCACCATCCCTAATCACTCTCTCCTCTGTAGGTGTGGGTAATCTCAACTTCAGAAAACTTTTGTAAAAGAAATTGGATGTCCGTAATGATATCTTTTAGATGGATACTAATGTTAGATGCTTTATTAATGGCATCTATGATCAACTTAGAATCTCCCTAAATATTCAAATTTCTAATTTCTAGGGATATAGCTAGCTTTAATCCCCAAAGTAAGGCCATAACTTTAGCATAGTTATTGCTCTGGCAAGCCATGCCACCAGCATAGACAACAGACATCCCTCCTTTTTCATTGCTTATTATTCCTCCTCCACTTGCTTTACCACTCAACTTGGATGCCCCATCAAAATTGAGTTTCATCCAATTGGGTTTAGGTTGTATCCATTTAGTATGAAGTCTCTGAAGAATTTTGGAATTATCATGCCTAGGGATAAGGTTTAAAACCTTTCATTTGGCAGCAATTTGACTTTCAAATTCAGATAGGGGTTTCTCTGCAACACTAATATGAGCTATTGTAACACTTTCCAAGATGGTCCTAACAAAGGAGTTAAACACCTGAGCAACATTTCTAGCAGTGTCCCTAAAATTTTTGTGATTTCGCTCTTTCCATAAAGTCTAGCTCAAGCATGGTAGAGCTTGCTTCCATAGTTCCTTAATCCAAGGATGTGTGAAGGTTGAGTTCCAGCTAAGAATTACTTCTTTAAGGTTAGAATTGCAAACCCATTTAATGCCAAAGTTGTTAAGTATTTTTCCCCATAAATCTCAGGTAAACTCACAGTGTATGAATAGGTGTGAAACTAATTCCTCTCTAGAACTGCACAAAAAACATCTGTTGACCAAAGTAAACCCCCTCTTTTGAAGGTTGTCCTGAGTAAGGATTTTGTTATGGGAAATAACCCACCAAAACAAGTTAATCTTTGGAATGAGTTTATGATTCCAAACCTTTTTCCATACCTCCTTATTCTGAGCTTCAGGTGTAAGCAGATGATAGGTAGATTTGATAGAGAATGATCCATTCTTATCCAGCCACCAGTATTATTCATCCTCTCGAGGGAAGAGCAGGATTCTGATCTCCTGAACACATTGCTGGATCTCCCAAATTCTTGGGATAAGCTCAGGCCTGTGCACACAGCAATCTAAAAGGTTTTTTCAGCTCCTTATCCCATTGTTATTTTCCATATAATCACTAACCCTATCACTAAAGAACTGAGTAGTCAGGCCTATAATTTCTCCATAGTTTCCTTGGGAGATGAGAGGCTTGTCCCTTAACCAATTATCCTCCCAAAATTTAATCTATCGGCCATTTCCACGCTTCCACCTAATTCCCTGTTTGAGAAGACTTCTACTTTTTAGCATTTTATTCCATATCACAGACCCCTGGGGTAATGCCGCCTATTGAATAAAGTTGGAATCATCAATGCTATGCATGTATTTGGCATACATTATTTCCCCCCACTCACTATTGTTGTGAATCAGATTCCAACTAACTTTTGAGAGGAGGGCTTTATTCATTTTCCTGATGGATCTTATATTAAGTCCACTATGAGATTTTGGGAGACACTTTTTCCCATCTGACTAAAGACATTCTTTGTTTGTCTTCCACTCCCGTTCATAAAAATTTACTTTGGATCTATTCTAGCTTTTCAACAAAATACGTAGGAATTTTAAAAAGAGACATGAAGTAAGTAGGAATACCTTGCAAGGATGTCCGAAGAAGTTGCAGCTTACCCGCACTACTGAGTAGTTTCCCCTTCCACCCAAGAAGTTTCCTCTCTGTATGTTCCACAATACCATTCCAAAACTTGAAGATAC
This sequence comes from Torreya grandis, assembly GCA_037957365.1. Taxonomy (NCBI): domain Eukaryota; kingdom Viridiplantae; phylum Streptophyta; class Pinopsida; order Cupressales; family Taxaceae; genus Torreya; species Torreya grandis. The sequence goes on from JARHVA010000894.1 coordinate 1,865,681, forward strand.
CTCTTTGATCAAGAGTGGGAGACCTAGGTGGGTAGCTGGTAGGCCAGCCTCAACACAATCTAAGATATCAATGATTATATGTCTAAGTTCATTGGGAGTGTTGAAGAAGTACACATTGCTTTTTTAGAAATTTATTCTTTTTCTCGAGTCTCTAGCATAATCATTAAGTATATCATTCCATCTTCTAGCTTCAATCACTGATGAGATACCAAATAAGATGGTATCATCCATAAACTGCTCTATAACCATAAGATGAAGGGAAGAGGCAAGTTTGATGCCTACTAGCTTTTTTGAAACTATATCAGCTTGTATGTATCTTCCCAGTGCCTCAGCCATAATGATAAATAGGTACGGGGAGAGAGGGTCTCCCTGACGAATTCCTCTCGAGGAGGAGAAAAACCCTCTAGGAACACCATTAACCAACACTGAGAATTTAGTAGAAGAGACTGCATTCCATAATAAGCAAGACAATTTATCATTAAACCCAAATTTTCTAATCACTTGGAATAAAAAAGTCCATGAGACTCTATCATAAGCTTTGGATATATCAAGCTTGAGGGCCATCCCAGGGATTCTGCTCTTATCCATGGAGTGGATAGTCTCATGTGTGGTGATCACAGTATCAAGAATCTGTCTGCCCGAGATGAAACCTTTTTGAGTAGGAGAAATAATTTTGTCAAGCAAGGGTTGAATTCTCAAAACTAGCAGTTTAGTACATATCTTATACACAGTGTTGCATAAGCTAATGGGTCTGAAATCAACAAGGTGTAAAGGTTGATATTTTTTAGGAACAAGTACACTGAAGGTATTAAGACTTATTATGTTGTCAATACCCATTTGTGATAATTAATTTTATTACTGAATGAATTGGATGATCTTCCAAATTTATAGTCAAGTAACACAAGTACTAGCACAAAATAGAGTCCAAATTTTAGTTCATCGAATTAAATTTATTGAATTTGACTAGATGAAACTTTATTTGGTTTCACCATTGGTAGCTTGGTTTAGAGGATACAAATTAAACACAAATCTATTGTATAATTTTCTAATTCTAAGAGGATTTGAATCTATGCAAAGTTATTTGGTGTTTCCCATTCTTGTATGACTTAAATATTGGTTAGGTTCACACATGAACTCCTTGTGTATAATGTACCCCAAATATTTTATCTCTTGCATGAAAAATGAACATTTATTCATGTTGTCATAAAAATGTGTTTCTGTAAAATGGGAAACACTAGTTCAACATGGTGTAGATTTTCATCCCATGTTTTCTAAAGATTAGGATGTTATCAAGGTAGATTAAAAAAATGAAATATTTAAAGGGCCTGAGGATGTTCTTCAATATCTCAATGAATGAATTTGCTACATGAGTTAACCTAAAAGGTATAACCAACTAGTCAATCATTCCTTCCTTTTTTCTTAAGACTATATTCTAAATTTCTAGAGGTTCAACATGAATATGATGATACCTAAACTTAAGATCAATTTTGGAAAAGACTTCTACACCATAGATATGCATAAAAAATGCCTCAATATTTATATGAGGATAATATTTCTTCACTTTAATCTTGTTAATATTTTTTTAATTGATTCACAACCTCATGTCCCATCCTTATTTGGCACAAGCATAATTAGGCTTCTGCAAGGCAATGATTTGGGCATGATGTGCCCATTATCCATGATTTCATGGATCTACCACTTGATCTATTCATTATCTAAAAATGATATGTTTTATAAATAGGTTTGAGGTATAAGTAGTTAAGGGATCAAATCAATAGTATTATTTAGTATACAGCATGTAGGAACTTATTTAGGTGACTGAAAGATATCCTTGTATTCATCTAGTTTATGGTTAAATTATTTTGTCTTTGTTATTGTTGGATAAACCACACTATGATGGGGTTCCATAAGGATGTTATTACATTTAATTATTACTATCAAGAATATACTTCTTACTAGAACTGATAATATTCTTGCACTTCCTAGCACTAATGATCAAAATCTTATGAACTAACTACGATATATGGTATTTCAGATAATGACAATCTATCACAACATTTCAAGGATTTACTTCATATAATACATGCCAATGGTAAATATATGGTTGACCATGTAAAAAATCATACACTTTTAATGGTGATACATCACAAAGGATTGCATCTTTAAAAAGTTTGATTTTGTACACCAAGTGAAACTACTAGGTGATCCATTTCTCAAAGCCTACACTAGACCATACACTAGCATATGGTTATGGATGATACACCAATTTCAATTTCAATTTTTCAAAATATGCTTTAGGATAAATTAAATTCTTCTAACTTCCATTGGAAATGATGAAGTGTATTGGCTCATCATTGATATACATTTGTAAATGAAATAATATTTTTAATTTATATAATTTCTTATTGGGGGAAGTAAAAATATTTTTAATACCGATCATATCATTGGGTTCATAATCTATTATCTACTTACCTTGTTATACTACTAGATAATTTGTACCCACTTCTCGAGCTGTGCAAGTAATGAACTCATAGTGTGACACTCTTCATTGGATTGAATATTGAATATGTGAATTAAGAAACATTTTCCAATCTTAAAATACTTGTTCTAATCATTTGAAAATTATTTTCCACTCTCTGGTATGATGAATCAATTAATAGACATACAAATAGAAAGCCTTTAATGTAAATATTTGGATCATAAAATGTTCTCATATGGGAAACAATTGATTGGTTATAATAAATCACATAGCTTGGTGATCCTCATATTTACCACCCATTTTTGGTGTTATGGTAGTTTTACTTGCTTCTCTTTTTCTATAAGATCTTCAATTGTGAATTACATAATTTATAATAGGCTCATATTTTTTCATAGGTGATAAAAATTTATATTTCAAATTTACCTCCAAATCATTTTGATCACTATGTATTATATTTTATGCTATCACTCAACTCTTCCCTTGTAGCTCCTAGATTTGTTAAACCCCAACAAAATACCATCATCAAGGTATTGGATGGAGTGATTAAGAATGAGGAGGGATGAGGAAGAATTGAGTAGAGATGATGAGGGATGGTGAGGATCAATGAGGAAGTGATTAGGGATGATGAGGGATGGTTAGGGTTAATTAGGGAGTGCATAGGGGTGATGAGGGATGAGGAAGGAGTGATTAAATATGATGAGGGATGATGGATCAATGATTAGGGATGATGAGGGTCAATGAGGGAGTGATTAGTGACGATGAGGGAGCAGTTATAAAAAATGATGAATGGTGAGGGTCAATAAGGGAGTGATTAGGGAAAATGAGGAATGAGGAATGAGTGATTAGGGATGATAAAGTGATGATTAGGGATGATGAGGGAGAGATAAAGGGATGATGATGGATGATCATAGATAATGATGGAGTGATTAGGGATGATGGAGTGATTAAAGATGATGAGGGATGGTGAGGGTCAATGAGGGAGTGATTAGAGATGATGAGGGATGAGATGTGAGTGATTAGGGATGATGAGGGATAGTGAGGGAGTAATTAGGAATGATGAGGGAGGGATTATGAACAAGTGAAATTGATGCAAAGTGGTCATTTGATATGTGTAATTCATAAATGTGACCTATGCTACCCCAATCACATCACTTTGGATCAAGTTCAAAGTGAGTGGTTTACAAACTTCAATTTTGACAAACCTATGACTCATAAAAATGCCAAAAATTGATCTAAAAGTCATAAAAACTTAAAAAATGACTATATGTTTATCAAAAATAAACATAAATTATAAAATTTATTTCCTATAATCCTTAAATTCAATAATTAGACCCTGAAATGCCTAAGTAATGATCATATTAGACTAAAAAAACTATTTTCCATATCGTAAGGTGTGAAGTTATGAGACCAACTCTATTAGATGCAAAGTGACCCTAATTTATTATATTTACTAAAATAAATCTAAAGTATAAGGAAATAAATGTAACAATATAAATGTAAACTTATTAATTTATTAACCAAGATTGGCTTCATGTAAATTTTTACATGGTTTTATGTGCAAAATAACATGCATGCGATCATATTATTGCTTTTATAATAACATGATTGTGTTATCTATTAACACAATCATGTCATGGCTCAGTAATTGTCAAGCCATAATTTAAATAATTCAATTGAATTATGTTAATAATAAAATAATTTTATGTCAATAACATGATCACATTATTTAATAATGTAATCACATTATGGGAAATGTCTATGAAATTATCCCCCAACTCTGTGCACATACCCTTGTGATTCATAGTTTTGCACCAGGTATGAAATATTGTATTGACATCTATGGATAGGGTATAAAAATTATAAGGAATTATATATATATATATATATATATATATATATATATATATATATATATATATATATATATATATATATATAATTCCTTATAATTTTTATACCCTATCCATAGATGTCAATACAATATTGCATACCTGGTGCAAAACTATGAATTTTATATATATATATATATATATATATATATAGGAGGTGGCTTCTACACTATATTTTAACATTTTAATCTTTACCACTTGTCTCATTGACTATGCCACTTGTCTCTTTGACTATTCAAGATTTGAAATATGACTCTATATGTCTCATGGACTGAGTCCATGAGATCATACAATTTGGAACTATCTCAAGACTTTAATATATCTTCAACTATCATCAATGTGCACTGCCCTCCTGGTCTCTGACATCTGAGATGCAACCACATGTTACAATCTCAAGAAGTCAGGGTTTTGGAAAACATATACAATGAATGGTTTACTAAAATCTCTGATCTACTGATCCTCCTACACATAAACCATGTATGAGCTATGTTTTAATAATTTTTTTCCACATTCTAATGTGAAAAACATCACATTAGGGCCTAAAAGCATCACAAATGAACTATGTTTGAGTGCTTTTTTTGTATTTTTATCGCATATATATTATTGAATTGAATTAATCAAATAAAGTTGTAAAACTTACAAGATTGCTATATTTTGGGAGGTGAATGTATTGATGATTAAGACATTGAGAGATGCTACACTAGAAGCTCAAGATTTGTCTAAGTTTATGCCTAAAACTTGCTTTGGGAGGCTATAAATACCTATGGATAAAATTATTCTTTTGTGTTCTTTTAATTATAGATCTAAATCAATAAATTATATTTTTAACAAATATTTTTACAAGTCTGCCAAATCCAAATCTATCTCGATCGACTATGTACCAGTTTATCAGAATTGGCATTCCACTATTCATCTAGGCAACTTGATGTCATCATATAACCAAATAAACAACTAGAAAAGGTGCATGCATAGGTTTTGAATCTTATATCTTAAACATTTACATTCAACATACTTGCTATATTGTAGCAAGCCTTACATTTTTTGAATGAAGCTATTTGATTTCTATCTCAAAGTTGAATCTTATAGCTCTAAGATCTTAATGATGAACTACAAAGATAGTTGAGACTTTAACTACTTGATCATTCTCTTGCCATTTATCACAAAAAATGCCATCCAAATAAAGAATTATGTCGATAAATTTAGTAATCTTTTAATTATAGTGAACACAAATAACAACATTACTACATGTAATCCCAAGTACAACTGCATAAATGTCTAACTTATGATTCTAATTCTAGGTGATTGATTCAAGCCATACAAACAATTCTTCAACATGTATACCAAGTCTTCTTTATATTTTACCTTGAATCTTCCTAGGATATGACATATAGATTTAATCTTGAATCTTATCATGCAAAAATATTGTTTTAACATCCATTTGATCTATCTTAAGATCAGTTAAAAGAATAATAGATAAAATAAACCTAATTTAAGTCAATTTCATAATAAGAGATATTCTCTCACTAAATTCAATTCCTTCTACCTACTAGGTGAAACTTATACTTGTATAGTTTATCTTATGCATTTTTCTTCTTTTGAAAAACCCACTTTTAGTCCTCAGGTTTTTATCTAGGGGATAAATTTAACAATTTAAGTCTAAGTTAATTCTAGAGATAACATTTTCTCTTTCATGGCCTTCTTCCAAGAATTTGTCCACACAACCAAGATCATCTTTCACTGTCTTGGGATCATCACTATTAGTGACTAATAATAGGAACGTAAACTTAAAATATGGTGGGATATACCTTTTAGGCATTTTTTACACCCATTTTAATATCCTCAAAGTAGAAGTCACTTGATCCTCCTCTTATTGTGACTCCTAGGACTCTTCATTCATCACATAATATTTTCATATAAGTTATTTGAGATCTACATTAACCCAAACCTTTTATGTTTTGTCCTTTGGATGATTCTATGGTTCTTCTTATTCAACAACCTTGCACACTTCTTAGAAGATTATGTTTCATCTATATAAAACCCTCTTTTTCTCTAGATTATAAAACTTGTACCATTTGACACCAATCACATACCCAATAAATATGCACTTCATAGGCTTAAGGCCAAGTTTTTATCTTTTATCCTTTTGAATGTGAAAGTAAGATTCATAAATAAAAATTCATAGGTGTCACAAGCATTGCTTCTTGCCAGTCCACTCTTATTGTGGATTATTTTACTAGTGTTGATGTGAGCAATTTATTGATAAGATAGAAATAAATAGCTAGTGATTCATCATAAAACTTTTGATCTAAGTGTTCACCACTTAGCATACTCTTAAATTTATCCATCAATGTTCTATTCATCCTTTCTGAAACTCCATTATACTAAAGTGTATTGGAATTATCTTTTCCCTTTAAATACAATTATCCATACATAATTCATAAAATGTATTGGAGTAATACTCACCCCTACTATCTATGCACAACACTTTTATCTTCTTCTCTATCTAATTCTCCATAAGGGCTTTAAAATCTTTGAATTTCTTCATGATGAACTATATCCATGTCTTACAAGATTAGTTATTTATGAAAGACACATAGAAGATATACCTATTTAGTGATGGCACATCTAGTCATATGAAAACATCACTATGGATCACCTATAATATTCCATTTCCACACACAACATTTGTAATTAATTTCACCCAATTCTACTTTCTACAAACACACTTTTCATATAATTCAAAGTCCAAGGAACAATTATCCATCCCCTTTTCCATATATATAGTGCATAACATGTGTATACATGTTTTACCAATATGGGCTAGCCTTTAATGTTAGATCATTACTTTCTTTGTCAAATGTAATTTACAAGAAACTATTTTAGCCTTGGCATTAAGAATATCAATAAATTTACATGTGTTACTTATGATAGCCACATCAAGACTAAATAAAATACCCATGTGCACACCCATTAAAAATGACATGGATATGTGCACTATTTTTTACCCATATATATTAAATGACACCTAAACATGAACATCACTCATTTTTCCAATAGAGATCATATTCCTCACAAGGATAGGAATGTTCAAAACTTATAGGAGAGTCTTGATCCTCACATTTCCTAAATTAAACTTCATTTTTCTTCTACCCATAATCCTTCAGGTTAATTTTTATCCTTAAGAGACATCACTAACATCATATTATTCATATTTTCACAACCACTCCCTAGTAGGAGTCATATGATAGGATAATCCAAAGTCAATTAGCCACACATCATTTCATGAACCTAATATTGAAGCTAAAATATGTACATATACATATCCATCACTAGATACCTTCTCACTTTAGAATTGCATAACATCCATCAATTTGGGTTTTCCACCTTTCTCACTTTAGCATCCTTAAAATACCTTATTGTGCTACAATTATAACACCTCTTCAAGGATCTATCTTGAGTATTAAATATACCTATATACTTTTAAAACTTATCCAAAGTATTCATTTTTCCTATTTATTACAAACAACCTTGCAGAGATAGGGCATCATTCATATGATAACTTTCTACAAACTTCGACCTTGTCTCCTCTAATAACAAAATTGTGACTACATATTCCACTTTTAAATTTGATGTAATACTAGTTATTTACATTAATAGATTATATCATGAGTCTAAGAAATATCACAAAAATATGATACACCTTTATTCATCATCCATGTTGGCATCCATGGACAAATACTGACTCAATATAGTGTTGAAGGTGTTTAATTACTTTTCAATTGAGTCATTGTATTTCATTCATACTTAATTCAAATTATTTCATAGGAGTATTTTGATTATCAGTGACTTGTTCCTATATAACTTACATAAATTAGCTCCAAGAAGCTTTACTATATTTTACATCAACACAAATAGTAACACTAAATCAATTTCTTTTGTTGAGATTTTAGCTTTTCAATCAAAATTTTCCCATTATTCTAGTTTAATTCTTGTAGATGTTATATTTGATATAAAAATACATTAATCTCTATCTACTAGGAGATCTTCCATACTAAGCTTCCATAACTCAAAATTTTTATCATTAAATATATCAATCTATTTCCTAGCGATTCTAGTTATTTTCTTTGCACAATATTCTCTTACTAAACTCCTAATTCAAGGAAAATGTTTATTGCAATCTATTCTAACTTATACAAAGCTTACAACTAAGACTTGATACCAAATGTTAGGAATAATCTTATGAAAAATAAACAAATACAATGGAAATATATGATATGTGATTCCTGTTGGAATAACTTGACATATTACATTATTTAGTTAATGTAATTACAATTTACTGATTAGTGATTAGTTAGCATAATGGTTAGGTGCTTAGGTGGAAATAAACTATACAATTTTTGTTAGCATTTAGATAATCAGTTACATGTTTAGTAATTATTTATCATTGCATATAAAATTTTGTTGTTGACCATTAAAATCATCAAAGCATTCACATCTTATTCCTTCACTTTGGTATTAGAACATAATACAACATAGCATACCTGAGTCATGTGTAGCACAGTTGTGGAAGAATTGATGCTTAGAGTATAAACGTGTGATGTGGAAGTTAACCAAGTGTACTAAGCCTGGTGTAAAAGTGTAGTGTGGAAGTTGCATGGGGAAGCGATGACCTACAAATCAGAGTTTAGAGAACACTTGATAGAAGCTTGAAATTTCTAAAATATTGAGATGCCTACACAACAAATCCAAGAGTGTAGCCTAAAAGTCTAAAGCCTAGGATTAGATGCAAAGTGAAAAATATGCAGCTGAAGCATGAAGATCCATAGTGGCCAAAGCATGGAAGACTCAATGCATAGTAGCTTGCCTGATTAAAGCATTCTTAGGATGGTTAAGAAGTCTAAAATGTGTCACTTGAAGCTTGATCTCAGTGCAATCGATGGAGTGTTCTACATAAAATAAGGAATAAAGTTGATTGAATGAAGCCCACATCAAGAATCATTTGAATACACACAACATAAGTGGATTGAAGTATTGGCAAAAGTAAAAGCTGATAAAAACATTAAGTTCCTTCATCAATGCTTGTAAGGTTTGATCACTGAGCTAGAGTAAGTGCAAAAGATATATGTGTTCCTTTCCCTGATCAAGCATTGATATAGAGAAGGAAGATGAAGGTAGTATTTGAATAAGATACATCTTTATAATTTCAAAATAGTAATTACCTTGTTATATTTCTAGATATACACCTCTTTGTTTCAAGATGGAAATTCAAATTCCCATACAGAAATATTTTGGTTTAAACTTTCATACATGGAAGGTCCAAATATAAATGCAATTGATGCATAATTTTTTTTGGGGTATTGTAAATGGAGATGAGAAACAACCCACTAATGTAAATAAATTATTGGAGTGGAAAATAAGAGATGATAAATCAAAATATATTATTGGCCTTGCACTTTTTTTATTTTGAGTTACATCACAAGGATTTAAAAAAATCATCCAAGGAAATTTGGAATACACTCAACACCCTATTTGGTGAAAAAGTGGTGAATGCCCAATTTTAATTGAAATTGTAGTTATATAGATTCAAAATGGATGATGGAATTACTATTTCCAACCATGTAAATAATCTAAGGTCTTTTATTAGGCAACTTATTGAGGTAAAAACTAGTGTCAAAGATCAGGATGTAAAAGTTATTCTATTAAATAGCCTACCATCCAAATATACAAATATTATATTTACTCTTAGCTAAATGCCATCATAATATCTCAATGGTATTATTGTAGCACTACTGGTGGATGACACAAATATTCCTATATAATATGAAGATATTTTGCAACATGAGAATGCACTATATTCTCAAAATTTTCATAAAAAATTCAATACTGACAAAAGGGACATAAAATTCGAATACCTGCAAGAAGAAAGTTCATAGAGCATGGGAATTTTATGTTTGATTAAAATATGTTCTCAAAGGTAAATTCAAGCATAGTGAAGTCAATATTGATCAAGTAGAACATCCACCAGATACTGATGAAAGTGAAGATTCAATTGATGAGGTAGGCTTCACCTCACCTCTCATGCTATGAAACATGTAGCAACACTTAATTTGAGGCTAGAGAATACACAGATACTGGAGGATAACTAACATCCTCTCATGAGTCACCTATGATGGTGTCACATCATTATTATGGTGACAGTTTTTGGTATGTTTGTTTTTATGTTTTGAATTGTGTTTTTCAATTAAAATATTGAGCATTATTTTTCAATTTGGTACCTCTTGATGAAGAACTTTATGGGGAGAAAAAGCACTAAAGTAGATCTTATTTCTTGGAAAAGGGTTTTTGGAAATCTAAAAAACTACCAAAGTGTATAAAATAGTTGAGACATCCTACCACCTCTAGGTTCATGGTTAACCTACAACAGGAAACCATATGGATTGGTGGTAATCCTAGAGACCACCGAAGGTGTTAGAAAAGAGATGTAATCCTATCTCTTCCAAGTTTTTGGTAATCTTACAAGGAAAAAACAAGGTGACACAAAGACCATGAAGCCACAAAGATGGCATGCCACCTCAAAAGGTCAGCAGGCTACGCGAAGAGTGTAAATCTTTTTATAGTGTTTGAAATAAAGGGGGGACCACTATTAGGAAATATGATGTTTGTAAAAATAATGTAATAAAGGGGGAATGTTGGCATAACTTGACATATTACATTATTTATTTAATGTAATTATAGTTCATTGATTAGTGATTAGTCAACATAGCGGTTAGGTGCTTAGATGATTAGGTGGAGATACACTATAAAGTTATTATTAATAGCTAGACAATTAGTTACATGTTTGGTAACTATTTATCATTGTCTATAAACTTCTATTGTTGATCAATAAAATCATCAAAGCATTCACATCCTATTCCTTCAACCCTGACATATATAAATATATAGATAATTACATAGATATGCACAATTTCACCTAGGAAAATCATTTTAGGTAAAAAACCAATCTAGTAAGATACTTAATTATAACATAGACAAAACCATATTACAATGATAAACCAAGTTTAAAGGTTATGTAAACCTCATACAATAATTTATTGTGTATTACAATGTAGAAATTTGGTTGTGTGTGTTCAACATTCAATAGCCTACCCCTTCCTAAGATGATTTATTTCTTTATCTAGCACTCAATTTATAACACCTAAAAAATAGTGCAATTTAAATTCACCAAACTAGTGAGCCATATTATAAACATGTAACACTATTCTATTTTTCCATGTCAAAATTACACCAAGACATTACTAACAATTCTTCAATTTGACATATCTAATCATACAAGTGTTTAAAATTCATTAAGATTACATTAATTTCTCTACATGTTGCAAAACTCCTAGTAGCACCTTACTATGACTAAACCACTTAATTCCACTTTGAAACCTTCCATATTTTAATAAAATTATGTAGTGATCCATATATAAATATACAATAATTACTGCATGCTAAAAAATATTGTGTAGTCATCATAAACATTCTTCATGTAATTCTACATGACCATTCTTACTTATGCAATCAACATGTGCACCATCCTACACTATTACTACTTACACAATAAAAATTTCCATCACCTACCTTGTGTATAATTACCATTGCATATATCCATGAACAAATGAGACATTTCCTAAGATGTAGAAAAAGAGAAAATTCAATAATTTGGAAAGAAGGAGAAGTGGATACCTTAACTTGACTTGAATGATAAGGAGAGGGTTCAAAATGTGTTACATTTTAACCATTTTATAGTTTAAGGTACTAAATCAAATGAAAAAAATCATGAGGTAATGAATTCATAAGTACAAAACCACTGAAGAGCACCAAAAATACAATGAAGAATATAAGGAAACCACTACTTTTAATCCCACGAAGGAGCATATTGAATCTTATCCAAGAGAATAGAAGGTAACTAAGAAACAAGTATATTTTCAAAATAGTGATAAGAGTATTTATTAGGTGATCTATGATGCTAGTTTGGCCCATGAAAATCCATATAAAAGTGAACCTGATGTATGAAGCATGATATCCCCAAAGAAACTTGTGGATGTTATCATTGATCAAAATCCTTTATTTATTGGTCATATTCAAAAACCATGGTATGAAAATTTGAACTTAATCATTGATCCCTAAGAGTATCCCAATCCAAATTTAAAGGAGGAAGATTGGGCTAAATTAATTATATGATCCTCCAAAAAATAAGGTTTACCATTTTTGTGTTGTTTGGCCTTGGGACTTTATACTTGGTACCTTGTACTTTATTCTTAGGTTTGTTGATCTCAATCTAAATTATGTAGTTTTTTTTACCTTAAATGTGATATTACATCACCCACCTTTTTTATTGAGCATGTATTATATTTTTCTTATTTAACTATAGAAATATATTGAATGATTTCAATCAAAAATAATATTTAGATTTGATCGGTGTGTTTGTAAGTCTTTAATGGAGTGATTATTATATTAATAGTTTTTAGTTATGTTGGTAATAATTATAAGTTAAAGGATGAATAATGTATTTTTTTAATTGTAAATAAACCATTATATTCATTTATAAAAAATATAAATAGATTACATAGATGGTTTACAATAAAAAATTATCTATTGGTATTCATAGCCCCTAAAGCAGGTCTAGTTGATTAATATTCAAGACCACAAAAAAAGAGTCTCAAAATATATAACAATACACAACATATCATAAACCAAGACTCAATACATGCAACAACACTAGAAGTAGGAAGTGGTGGTTCATTCTAAGGAGGGATAAAAACCCAAGAAGAGGGTTTTCCTGACAACAAATCTAGCTCCACCTATCTATATTGATTTTTATCTTAAACATCCATAGGCACAATCACTCCCCACCTAGGAGAAGGGTAAAATAACACTCAAAATCCATGTTTTTTTTCATAGGAAAGGTCTACTAAGATGACTCAACAATAAATATACCACAATGCAAAAAAATCTAAATTATTTAATAAAAAACAAATGGAAAAGTGAACATAAAAATTATAAGGAAAACAATAAATTATCAGAGATATATCATTATCCATATTATACATAGTGGAATGCAACTCCTCAAGAGAGTGGCACACTGCTAATCTATTGAGCAGGAGGAATATTGCACTTGTGATGGAAAAAATCAAGAAATTTTTACAAGGCTTGACATCAATATATCTGGACCTCTTTCCAAATAACCCTCTTACACTTTGACCAGTCATTTATAATGGTGTAAAAAGGTTGGAGAGATATTAAGAAGCATTGTGATACAATCATGAAATACTCTAATGACCTTAACCTATTAAATTGAATCGATTATTCATTAAGATTTTGAAAAATTATTTTTAGGATCGATCTTTAAAATCAAGAGCCAATGTAAATGAGCACAAATTTGAGCTCCTTTGGCAGCATGGCATTCTACAAGCTTAAGCTTGTGTCTAAGATGAGAAGTTATTTCCTGTAACTAGATATAAAAAGTGTTATTTTAAATTTGTGATAGCCTGCTAGAATTATTTGGCCAAGGAATTTTTGACAAATTATTGAACTCTCACCACTTGCTTATCATAATGTATGAGAAAGGTGGCATCATAAGTGACAACATTATTCCACCACTCGATCTAGTTGGTAGCATAAGGCCAGCATGGTGTAATATTTTTAATTAGAGAAATGAATTAGATATAACCTCGCAAAAAAGGATAGGCATGATAAAAATAACCAAGTACGAGGGACTTTATGTAACCTTTCTCCCCATTTAAGATAAAAAGTGATGGGGATGTGATTTGAAATAAAAATATCTTAATGAATGATGACATATTTACCATCAATGATTTGATATTTGAATATATGTTTATTTATGAGCATTACATGGTCTAACTACTTGATTATGTAGTCAAGGTTCATATAAAAAAAGCTAAGATATAACTACAAAGCTTTTTCCCTTCCATAACAATTTAAAGTAATATATAAATGCAAACAATGTTGAGTTGATAAAAACTTTTGGGTGCTAAGTATCGATTTACCTTTTAATATTTTATCCTCAAAGCTACCATCGAGTCATCAAAAAAACCTAAACACTTTAACCTCTGAAAGATATTTAAACAAGAAAAATGATTGGGCTAGCATAGGTCATATTGATGACCTACACACATCAAATGAACATTTTGTGTTAATTTCACCTACTCATCATCCCTCCCTCATCCTTGATCACTTTTTACTCATCTCTCATCACCCCTAATCACTCACTCTTCATATCTCATTGTATTAATGACACTCTCTTCATTATTTATTGTCCATAATTACTCCCTCATTGAACCTCACTATCGCTTATCATCTCTAATCACTCCCTCATCATCCCTAATCACTCCCTCATTGACCCTCACTATCCCTCATCATCCCTAATCACTCCCTCCTCATTACTCATTGTCCTTAATCACTCCCTCATTTACCCTCACCATACCTCATCATCTATAATAATTCCCTCATCATCCTTAATCACTCCCCTATTGACTCTCAACATCCCTCATCATCCCTAATCTTTCCATCATTATCCCTAATCACCGATTCATCATCCCTCATCATCCCTAATCACTCCTTCCTCATCTCTCATTGTACCTAATCACTCCCTTATAGACCATAACCATTCCTCATCATTTATAATTTATACCTCATCATCCCTAATCACTCCTTTGTTGACCCTCACCATCCCTGATCATTGATTCACCATCCATCATCATCTCTAATCAATCTTTCTTTGTACTTCATTAATCTTAAAAATTCCCTCATTAACCCTCACAATCACTCATCATACCTAATCACTCCCTCATTGACCCTCACCATCCCTCATCATAGCTAATGAATCACTGATCATCTATATTCAATCTCTCCTCTTACCTGCTCATCCTTAATCACTCCATCCAATACCTTGATGGTTGGTAAAATAGCTTATTGATTGTTTTGGATTAGCTTATTTTCCATTTATAAATTTTACTTACTCAAATAAGGAAAAAATAAATTCTTTTCCACTCATCCTCTTTCACTCAAATAATAAACCTAGAGATATCGTTTGATTGTCTAGTGGGATTCAAAGATATATATAGTGATATATGCCTATATCATAGAGAGAGTGTGTATCTAGAGCCCTATAATAGAATAAATAGGTAAGCAATCGAGAAAAGGGTAGGATGAAATTGTATTACTTACATATATATATTGGGATTTAGGCAACTAAGAATTCCAATCCTAAAGTTTAGAATCCATATATATATATATATTATATATATATCTATAGGGGTGATTTTAGACTAGTTGAGAATTTCAATCCCAATGCCATGGTTGATCATCTATCTATAGTATATCCATAGTATACTGGATTACTAGATATATAGATAAGTGGTCACCAACATGGTAGAGTGTGTTTCTCAACCCAATTAAATATATACCCAATGTGATCTATACACAACCTGATATATAAAGGGAATGAAGGGCATATGATTTAACCTAGTATATCAAAGAGGGGCCACTTAGAGTTTGGGCATGGCCCGGTGGACCCTAATGGCAAAAATGGGGCCTTACCATACTTTGAGTATTCCCCAATCCCTAATATATTATATCAAATAATAACATAATAATGGGGCCATCACCATAGATATATATGGGGAACCATTTATAATGCCCTGTGCTGATATGAAACTTTCCCTACCCATTATGGTAATGAAATCTTTCCCTACCAGCTTCATCTATGCCAAGGAGTAAGGGGATTTTTGATATATAACTATGATTCAACTAATAAAATATGCCCAAATCCTAATCTATATATGTAAGTAATTCAATTTCATCCCATCCTTTTCTCTCTTTCATGCCTATTTATTTTGGCTCGAGGCTTTGGATACACACTCTCTCAAATGGTAAGGGTTATTAAGATCTAGCAATATGTGATAAATGTCTCTTAGCTTTAAACTTAATGTAAATCTATCTTAAAACTTATATAGAAACATCCAACATAGGTGGAAGTCTAGAAAAAACATGTTTTGGATAAGTCATAGGCTGTTGTGAGACTTAATGTGCATGGAATAGAAAAAAGACCAAGTTTAGACATCAGTTAAGATATGATAAGGCTCAAAGACATCAATAAAGAAACTAATAAGAAATAGAAGATTGAAGGAGAGGTGTGAAAAAGGTCTCTAGGTTTGGTGTAGAGTTTAGGTCTAGGTTTGTGGAGGACTGTGTAAACCCTTAACTAAGGTTTAGTAAACAAAAACTCATATATCTTTCTAGTGAACCATCAAAAACCTCTAATTTTTTTTAGATAGGTGTCTAAGGATGTTTGTCAACTAATCCAAGTGGTTTCAGAACTTGAAATTCCATAGAAGATAATATATTCATGATTGTTTTTTAATAGACCTGAAATAGGCCTAATATAAGGCTAAAGGTGTAGTCTTTTAAAGTCTCTTGAGAATCAAAGCTGTAATAAACTATAAAGTGTGTTACTTGTCATGTGTAATGTGAAAATGAATGCATGAAGTCATTTTAATGACATTTAATATGATTTTGGATCAATAACCCCTTAGAAAATAGATCAAACCTAAGTGAGAGGGTTATAAGGCCTATGATATTGCATTTTGGTGAAAAATAAGTACAAAAAATGGAAGAAGATTATGTTCTAATTTAGATAGTGTTAAATAAAATATAATAATCATATTGGGGACATTAAGAGTCAGTATTGAGTGAAATATTTTAAATAAAGGGTGATAGACCTAATGAATAAGGTCTGATATGACATAACTCTATGTTGTTTGCAAGAATTAAGTTGCTATGGACATGGATAAATGTTTTGATGGATATTTTCATTAGGAAGGTAAATAAGTGAAAGTAGGATCAAATAAGTGTTCAAGAATACAATATTATTCAAATGGGAATAAATTAAAATAAAGAGTATACAAAGAAAGGTTAAGACCTAAAAGAAATCTAAAAGCCTTGATCTACAAGATCATGTTTGTTGTGTCATGCAAAGGTGGTGTAATTCAAAAGAATAAACCATGTTTATTGAGTGAGAAACAAAACTCAGAGTAAAATAACCTCATTTTATTATAAGGAGTTAAATATGTGGAATGAACAAGCAAGGAAGGATAAAAATCCTAAAGAGACCTATAATACCTAGATGAGTAAACCTATAAGAGGCCTAATTACATCAGATGATGAGGGAGTGATCAGAGATGATGAGGGATGCTGAGGGTTAATGGAAGAGTGATGGGAGATGGTGAGGATCAATGAGGGAGTGATTAAGGATGAGGAAAAAGTGATTAAAGTTTATGAGGGATGATGAGGGAGTGATTAGGGATGATGAGGGAAAATGATGGTTAATGAAGGAGTGATTATGGATGATAAGGGAGTGATTAGAGATAATGAGGGACAATGAAGTTAATGAGGGAGTGATTAGGGATGAGGAGAGATGTGGAGGGAGTGATTAGGGATGATGAGGGATGAGGAAGAAGTGATTAGGGATGATGAGGGATGAGAAAAGAGTGATTAAGGATTATGAGGGATGAGGAGGGAGTGATTAGGGATTAGGGATGATGTGGGATAGTGAAGGTCAATGGATGAGTGATTAAGGATGATAAGGGAGTGATTAAAGATGACTAGGGATAGTGAAGGTCAATGAGGGAGTGATTAGGGACAATGAGGAATGAGAAAAGAGTGATTAAGGGTAATAAGGGATGAGTATGAAGTGATTAAGGATGAGGGATGGATGATGAGCAAGTGAAATTAATACAAATTGGTCTTTTGATGTGTGTAGGTCATCAATGTGATCTATGCTACTCCAATCACACCACTTTGGATCAAGTAAAAAATGAGTGGTTTGAAAAATTCAATTTTGATAAACCTAGGACTCTTAGAAATTCTAAGAAGTAATATGAAAAGCATAAAATCTTAATAAATGACTATATGTTTATAAAAAATGGACATCAATTGCAAAATTTATGCCCTAAAATCTCTAGGTTTAATATTAAGACCCTAAAAATGCCTAAGTAGTGACTAGATGTGATTTTAAAAAACCATTTTATACATCATAAGGCATCTAGATGTGAGACCAACTCTATCATATGTAGAGTAACCCTAATTTATTATATTTACTAAAATAAATTCAAAGTATAAGGAATATAAATGTAACAATATAAATGTAAACTTATAATTTGCTTTACACAGAAACATAAAAATATTTATACACATGTAATTGGGTCAAAAGCATTATAGTGAATACACATTATCAAAAAATCAAGCTCTTTACATAAAAAATGGCATGGATTCTTGAGCCAAAGGCTTAGACCTGTCAATCTACAACCAAATTCAAGAATTTTGATATAAAATAACAAATTTCAACTTCCATTGTCAAATACACTACGGATTTCAATGAAAAACATTATTACCATAAGAATGAGCACATTCTCCTCTTTCTAAATATATGATTTTTATAATTTTTATACTATTTTAAGGGTTTAAACAATGTTTATTTCTAACTATACCCTTTTTACATCACTACATGCCACAAATATACATGCCTATTCATGTTTATGTAATTTTTTTCATTGATCCAAGTGCAAAACAAATTACATGGTCACAAACTAGGCCTAATTCTACACACATTCAAAAAAAAAAAAAAACCAAATTTCATTTTTTTGAGGTAGTTAGGGGGCTGCACGACTGGCTATCCATTTTTAATCAGTGATCAAGATCTATTTACTTGTAAATTAATAAAAAAATATTCATTAAAAAAATATAGGTCAAAAACTAAAAGATATTATATAAATATTTACCAAAGTTTTTTAAACAATATCAAACTATGTTCAAAAAATGGTGGCCACATGGATGTCTATCTGATTTGTTTTCTTAAAAAATAGCAGTTCCTATTTAAATTTTAGATATTTAACTTAGTTATACTTAACCATTTTTTAAAAAACTTAGTGTTTTGGAAACTAAACTCTAAATGATACAATTCATTTTCTTATACCATCTTCAAATTGAGTGTAGCTATCTCAAATTATCTACAAAAGTCCATACTTTTGAAATTACAGGAAAATCATGTCTATGGGTAGGCCTTTTTTGTCTTTCAACTTTGTGCACTTACCCCTCTTCATAATTCCCAACCTTGACATACTCATTAATAATGAAATTACACAATATAACATTTTATTTAGGAATTTCATCAAACAATTATTGTATATCCTTCGAATCATTAAAATCAATCTACGTACCAAAATATTACCATGGAACTACTTTAGTTGAATTATGTTGGTACACACAATTATGAGAGACAAATAGGTATTGATACAAACATTAATATTATTTTTGTCATGCGAATACCACATGATGGTTTGTGGGTATTGGACTTTAATGTTTTAGCATTAAAATATGAGTGCATTTGAATATATACAATAATGTAGTGATGAAAATGCAAGCCCAATTTGATTGTTTGCATTGAAAAATCCAAATAATAGGTTTGTTACTACTTCTTGATATAAGCCATTTACTTTGTTGAGTTTAAGTAGCTTTTGCTCAAATATAACCACTTTTTAAACATTGTTGTTAGAACTAAAACTATGCCCAAATTATTCTCTAACTTCCCAAATTAGTGGCATGCGTCTAGCTTACATTGATTCCTAGATAATCAAATCTATTTGAGTTTTCCAAATGTCCAATTTATTCTTCATAAAGGCAACCTAAATAATACTATGCACTAGTGAAATATCAATCTCAACCCCACCCTATCCCTATCTCTTCCACCTAGGGATCATTCCCCTTGGCACATTCTCAAGGATCAAAGCCCTAAGGCCTTCCCAACTATGTCAATACCTCTCGATTCCTAGGCTCTCAAGATGATGCCATGTGGCATCATCTTAGAACTCCAATATTAAGAGCTATTTTAAATTATCACTCATCTTTTCACTCAGCTTGATCAAGCTCAAGCTTTTATATTGTTGACATGTGTCATAATCTATGGAAGTTATAATGGAAATTATATTTGGGCATAAATCATGACATTAAAAGGTGTCTTGATCTAGTTTGACCAACAAACATCTACCATAAGCACATTATAGTTATTTTTCAGTGCTTCAACCACCATTTCAAACTAAATTATGTCATCCACTTTTCAAAATAATATTGTGGGTAAGTGCACAAAGTTGGAGGATAAAAAGGGACCTACTCACGGACAAGATTTTCTTAAAATTTTAGAAATCTAAATTTTTGTAGATAATTTGAGATATCTACACTTCAACTATGAATTTGATGTAAGAACATGAAATGTATAATTTTGAGTCTAGTTTCTAAAACACTATTTAAAAAAAAATGGTTAAGTATTACTAGGTCAAACAGCTAAAATTTGAAAATGAACTCCTATTTTTTAAGAAAATAGAGTAGATAGACGGTCATGTGATGCACCATTTTTTGAGCAATATTTAATATTGTTTGAGACCCTTTGGTGAACATTTAGATAAGATATTATAGTTTTTGACCTATATATATATATATATTTTAATGAATACTTTTTTTTATGAATTTTTCAAGTAAATAGATCTTAAAAATTGATAATAAAATAGATGGTCCTTTGTGTGGCATGCCTAACTACCTCAAAAAAATGAAAATCATTTTTTTAAAAATGTGTGTATAATTAAGCCTAATTTGTGACCATATAACTCATTTTGAACTTAAATAGGTGAAATTATTTTTATATGAACATGTATAGGCTTGTATATTTGCAACATATAGTGGCCTAAAAAGGGTATAGTTAGAAATCAACATAGTTTGAAACCTTAAATTAGTCCAAAAATTATAAAAAAACATATTTTTGGAAAGAGGAGAGCATGATCGTCATGATGGTATTAATTTTTGAAATTTTAACATTAAAATTCATAGTGTATTTGGTGATTGAATTTGAATTTTTTTATTTTTATCAAATGCTCAGACTCAGCTATAGATTGATAGATCCTGGCCTTTGGCTCAGGAATCCAAGCCATTCTTGAGCCAAAAGGCTTGGTGTTTGAATTCAAATTTATATAGTGTCATCACATTAATAATATGATCATGTTAATAGATAGAAAATTGCATTAGTAATGTGATTACATTTTATAGATAATTCAATCATGTTATTATAAAATTAAGAATGCAATCATGTTCCTATTATTTGGCACATAAAATCATGCGAACATGCACATCAAGCCAATCTTGGCCTAAAGATTATATTTAATAATCTAAATGTTAAGTATAAGTTTACATTTATATTTTTAAATTTATTTCCTTATACTTAAATAAAGTAAATATAATAAATTAGTGTCACTCAACATCTAATAGAGTTGGTCTCACAACTGCACGCCTTACGATGTGGAAAATAGTTTTTCAAAATCTAACTAGTCAATACTTAGGCATTTTTAGGTTTAAGTATTGAACTTGGATTTTAGGACATAAATTTTGTAATTAAAGTCTATTTTTGGTAAACATATAGTCATTTTTTAGGTTTTTGTGCCTTCTAAATCAATTCTTGGCATTTCTAGGAGTCCTAGGTTTGTTAAAATTGAAGTTTGCAAACCCATCACTTTGAACTTGATCTAAAGTAGTGTGCTTGGGGTAGAATAGGTCACATTGATGACTTAAACACATCAAACAACCATTTTTTTTTAATTTCACTTGTTCATTATCCCTCCCTCATCCCTTATCACTTCCTACTCATCCCTCATCACCCCTAATCACTCTCTCATCATTCCTCATTATCCCTAATCACTCCCTCATTGAATCTCACTATCCTTATTCATATTTAATCACTCCCTTATCATCCATAATCACTCTTCCATTAACCCTCATTATCCCTCATCATCCCTCATCACTCTTTACTCATCCCTCGTCATTCATAATCACTCTTTCCTTATCCCTCATCATACCTAATCAATTTTACATTATTTTTCATAGTCCCTAATCACTCCCTCCTCATTTTTTCTCATCCCTAATCACTCCCTCATTGACCCTCAATGTCCCTCATAGTCTCTAATCACTTAGGATTATCTTCCTTAGTCACTCCTTCATTGACTATCACCATCCCTCATCATCCCCAATCACTCCCTCCTCATCCCTCACAATCCCTAATTAGTATTTCCTCATCCCTCATTATCCATAATCACTCCATTATTGACCCTCACCATCCCTCATCACTCCACCACTAAACCTCACCATCTCTCATCATCCCTAATCACTCTATTATCATATGACATAAGTACATACTCTAAAGGTATCTTTTATTCCATTTATGTGTTATTTAATCTATTATAATATAAATTAAATCCATTATAATATAAATAAAATATTTTCTAAGACATATTATGTTGTCAATACCCATTTTTGATAATTAATTTTATTACTGAATTAATTGGATGATCTTCCAAATTTATAGTCAAGTAACATAAGTACTAGCACAAAATAGAGTCCAAATTTTAGTTCATCGAATTACATTTGTTATGCAATTGACTAGATGAAAATTTATTCAGTTCCACCTTTGGTAGCTTGGTTCAAAGGATACAAATTAAACACAAATCTATTGTATAATTTTCTAATTCTAAGAGGATTTGAATCTATGCAATTTTATTTGGTGTTTTCCATTCCTGTATGACTTGAATCTTAGTCAGGTTCACACATGCACTCCTTTAGTGTAATGCATCCCAAATATTTTATCTCTTGTGTGAAAAATGAACATTTATTCATGTTATCATAAAAATGTGTTTCTGAAAAATGGGAAACACTAGTTCAACATGGTGTAGATTTTCATCCCATGTTTTCTAAAGATTAGGATGTTATCAAGGTAGATTAAAAAAATGACATAGTTAAAGGGCCTAAGGATGTTCTTCAATATCTTAATGAATGAATCTGATACATGAGTTAACCTAAAAGTCATAACCAACTAGTCAATCAATCCTTCTTTTGTTTTAAGACTATATTCCAAATTTATAGAGGTTCAACATGAATATGATGATACCCAAACTTAAGATCAAATTTGGAAAGACTTCTACACCATAGATATACAAAAAAATTCCTTAACATTTATATTAGGATAATAGTTCTTCAATTTAATCTTGTTAATATTTTTTTAATTGATTCACAACCTCATGTCCCATCCTTCTTTGGCACAAACACAATTGCGCTTCTGCAAGATAATTATTTGGGCATGATGTGCCCATTATCCATGATTTCATGGATCTACCACTTGATTTATTCATTCTCTAGAAATGATATGTTTTATAAAAAGGTTTGAGGTATAGGTAGTTAAGGGATCAAATCAATAGTATTGTTTAGTGTACAGTATGTAGGAACTTATTTAGGTGACTGAAAGATATCCTTGTATTCATCTAGTTTATGGTAAATTATTTTGTCTTTGTTATTGTTGGACAAACCACACTATGATATGGTGCCATAAGGATGTTATTACATTTACTTATTACTATCAAGAATATACTTCGTACTAAAACTGATAAGATTATTGCACTTCCTAGCACTAATGATCGAAAGCTTATGAACTAACTAGGATATATGGTATTTTAGATAATGAAAATATATCACAACATTTTAAGGATTTAATTCATATAATACATGTCAATGGTAAATATATGGTTGACCACATGTAAAAATTCACACACCTATAATGGTGATATGTCACAAAGGATTGCATGTTTAAAAAGTTTGATCTTGTACACCAAGTGAAATTAATAGGTGATCCATTTCTCAAAGCCTACACTAGACCATACACTAGCATATGGTTATGGATGATGCATCAATTTAAATTTTTAAAAATATGATTTAGGAGAAATTAAATTCTTATGAATTCCATTGCAAATAATGAAGTGTATTAGCTCACCATTGATCTACATTTGTAAATGAAATAATATTTTTAATTTATATAATTTCTTATTGGGGGAAGTACAAATATTTTTAATACCGATCGTATCATTGGGTTCATAATATATTATCTACTTACCTTTTTATACTACTAGATAATTTGTACCCATTTCTCGAGTTGTATAAGTAGAGAGCTCATAGTGTGACACTCTTCATTGGATTGAATATTGAAGT
The DNA here is from genome assembly GCA_037957365.1 of Torreya grandis. Taxonomy (NCBI): domain Eukaryota; kingdom Viridiplantae; phylum Streptophyta; class Pinopsida; order Cupressales; family Taxaceae; genus Torreya; species Torreya grandis. The sequence goes on from JARHVA010000894.1 coordinate 1,890,185, forward strand.
GGTGAATTAAGCACCACTTTTCCATCTTAGAATACATGTTATAATAACTTGAAAATTATTTTCTACTCTTTGGTATGATGACCTAATCAATAGAAATATAAATAGAAAGCCTTTAATGTAATAATCTGGATCATAAAATGTCCTCATATGGAAAATAATTGATTGGTTTAAGGAAATCACATAGCTTGGTGATCCCCATATTTACTACCCATTTTTGGTGCTATGATAGTTTTAATTGCTTCTCTTTTTTTGTCAGATCTTCAATTGTGAATTACATAATTTATAATAGGCCCATATTTTTTCATAGGTGCTAAATATTTATATTTCAAATTTACCTCCAAATCATTTTGATCACTATGTATTATATTTTATGCTAGCACTCAACTCTCCACTTGTAGCTTCTAGATTTGTTAAACCATAATAAAATACCACCATCAAGGTAATGGATGAAGTGATTAAGATTGAGGAGGGATGAGAAGGAATTGAGTAGAGATGATGAAGGAGTCATTAGGGATGATAAGGGATGGTGAGGATCAATGAGGGAGTGATTAGGGAGGATGATTGAGTGATTAGGGATGATGAGGGATGGTGAGGGTTAATGAGGGAGTGTATAGGGGTGATGAGGGATGAGGAATGAGTGATTAAATATGATGAGGGATGATGAATAAATGATTAGAGATGATGAGGGATGGTGAGGGTCAATAAGGTAGTGATTAGTGATGATGAGGAAGAAATTATAAATGATGATGAATGGCGAGGGTCAATAAGGGAATGAATAGGGAAAATGAGAGATGAGGAAGGAGTGATTATGGATGATGAAGTAATGATTAGAGATGATGAGGGAGTTATTAGGGATGATGATATCTAATGAGGGAGTGATTAGGGATGATAAATGAGAGATTAAAGATGATGAGGGATGGTGAGGGTCAATGAGGGAGTGATTAGAGATGATGAGGGATGAGGAGTGAGTGATTAGGGATGATGAGGGATAGTGAGGGTAAATGAGGGAGTAATTAGGAATGATGAGGGAGTTATTAGAGATGATTAGGGATAGTGAGGGTCAATGAAGGAGTGATTAGGGACAATGAGCAATGATGAGAGAGTGATTAGGGGTGATGAGGGATGAGGGAGGGATGATGAACAAGTGAAATTAATGCAAAGTGATCATTTGATATGTGTAGGTCATAAATGTGAACTATGCTACCCTAATCACACCACTTTGGATCAAGTTCAAATTGAGTGGTTTTTAATCTTTAATTTTGAAAAACTTAGGACTCCTAGAAATGTCATGAATCAATCTAGAAGTCACAAAAACCTAAAAAATGACTATGTTTACCAAAAATAGACATAAATTGTAAAATTTATGTCTTGTAATCCTTAAGTTCAATAATTAGACCCTAAAAATTCTTAAGTATTGACCATATTAGATTAAAAAAAACTATTTTCAATATTGTAAGGCACGAAGTTATGGAACCAACTCTATCAGATGCAGAGTGACCCTAATTTATTATATTTACTAAAATAAATTTAAAGTATAAGGAAATAAATGTAACAATATAAATGTAAAATTATTAATATATTAACCAATATTGGCTTCATATACATGTTTACATGATTTTATGTGCAAAAAAACATGCATGTGGTCATATTATTGCTTTTAGAATAACATGATTACATTATCTATTAATGCAATCGCATTATGGCTTAGTTTATTGAGCCATAATTTAAATAATGAGATTGTATTATGTTAATAATATAATTGTGTTATGTCAATAACGTGATCACATTATTTAGTAACACAATCGCATTATGGGAAATGTCCATGAAATTATTCCCCAACTCTGTACACATACCCTTGTGATTCATAGTTCTACACCAGGAATGTAATCTTGTAATGAAATCTAGGGATAGGGTATAACAATTATATATATATATATATATATATATATATATATATATCCAATAGAGGAGGTGGCTTCCACACTATATTTTAACATTTTACTCTTTACCACTTATCTCATTGACTATGCCACCTATCTCTTTGACTGTTTGGGCTTTGAAATATGACTCTATAGTACACATGGATTGAGTTCATGAGATTGTACAATTTGTCACTATCTCAAGACTTCAAGATATCTTTGACTATCATCAATGTGCACTGCCCTCTTGGTCTTTGACTTCTGGGATGCAACCACATGTTGCAATCTCAGGAAGTCAGGGTTGGAAAAAGCATAGGCAATGAATGGTTTACTAAAAGTTCTGATCTACGGATCCTCCTACACATAAAAAATGTATGATATATGTTTGAATGTTTTTTTTCCACATTATAATATGAAAAACATCACATTAGGGCCTAAAAGCATCATAAATAAACTATGTTTGATTGTTTTTTTATCGCATATATATCATTGAATTGAATGCATAAAATAAAGTTGTAAAACTTACAAGAGCACTAAATTTTGGGAGGTGAATGCATTGATGATTAAGACATTAAGAGATGCTACACTGGAGGCTTAATATTTGTCTAAGATTATCCCAAGAATTGATTTGGGAGGCTATAAATATCTATGGCTAAAATGCTTCTTTTGTGTTCTTTTTTTTTTACATATCTAAATTGATAAATTATATTTTTAACAAAATTTATTTTTATTTAATTTTTTTACAATTCTGCTAAATCCAAATCTATCTCAATCGACCATTTACTAGTTACTCAAAATTAGTAGTCCACTGTTCATATGGGAAACTTGATGTCTAGTATGTTCTATTCAACTTGTAGGAAGAGCAATGGTTGTCATTATGTAACTTGTGAGGGATGAACCAGAGAAGAAGAAAATATATACTAAGCAAAGAAGGGTAGTTGTGACTGAAATAGATCTGGTCACATCCCTTGGTCATGATCCAAATACTTTATATAATAGTCTTCTTCAGGGAAAGAGTAAATATTTTAACATTTTAATATTTACCACTTGTATTATTGACTGTGCCACCTATCTTGTTAACTAGGCCACCTATCTTTTTGACTACTCAAACTTTGAAATATGTCTCTATATGTCTCACAAACTGAGTTCACATTATCATGCCATTTGGTGCAATCTCAAGACTTCAGGATATATTCAACTATCATCAATGTACATTTCCCTCTTGGTCTTTGACTTTTAAGATGTGACCACGTGTTGTTATCTCAAGAAGTCAGGGTCAGGGAAGACTTAGGTTGTGGATGGATTGATAAAATCTCCAATCTACTAATCTTCCTAAAAATCATAGTTTATTGTTAGTTTCTTTTTATATTATTTCTCTACAAAAGCTTTTCCTAAGGGAGGATGAATTCACCTTCATTTTTTTAGAATTCTTTTCTAAACCTAGTACAAAAATGTGTGCAAAACTTGATATTAGTGGAGCACCTTATATTCTCAATATTTTGGAAAGGGAGGAAAAGTATAGCATATTTATGTCTTTTAGATTTTCTATATTAATGGTTTCCTTGTTTATGATAGTGAAGGTCTAAGGGCACATAATATGCTAATTTGGGGGATTTTACATAATCGAGGTTTTTAGGAAGCCTAAAAATCACATCATATGATCATGTAGATTAAGGTCTAAAAAATTATATGGCTTAAACAAATAATAAATATTCAAGTATAAAAACCATAGCCAATTAAAGCATTATGTCTAATCTGAGACTTAAAAAATCCTTTTCACTATTATTTAAAATTACATGATAATGGCTAATTAAAACATAGTTTGAGGTTTGAGTTACAATGATCGATTGCTTAATAGTAACCTCTTCCAAAATAAATTAACAAAATATAATTACAGGGTTATAACCATACTGAAAATAAGGACACATTAAAACTCTACTTTTTTTCCAAGTACTTCTTTGCTCTTGAACTGTCAAATCTTTAGATCTTTATTGGTAAGATCAACTATGTGGCACATGAAAATTCATCCAAAAATGGAAATTACATTTTTTCATGTGGCACATAAAAATTCTACCAAAGCACCTATTATCACAAAATTTTGGATGGAGGAAGGATGCCATTATTTAATTAATTGTTGAAGACAAAAAGGTTTTTCTAGTCGATGCTGATAACCACCATTTCTATCACCTATTGTGATAGAGAAAATCCACCCATTCATAAGACTATCTACCATTAAATCCTTTCATCATCAACTGACATTGATATCACATAGACTATAAAATTACATTCGTGTTGTCATATTAAAACAATAGAAATAATACAATTGCCTTAATCTTGATAGTTCAAAGCCTGCTTAAAGAAATTCAAATAACAAAGAGTCTTCCCACTTCTTGATTTCTAAAATGCATGTCTAAACTATTGAAGTAAAACATCATATTATTGAATTCAACATTACATAGGACATGTCAAAAGGTTTCACTGCTAACTAATCCTAGTTATCTATAGGAAAACTACAAACAACACAAATTTGTGCACATGAAACATGTCCAAATTTATAAAATATATCGTCAAGTTGTTGTGTTTCACACTATAAAATGCATATCACAAGATTACGCTCCTTAGAGTGCCTAGGTCATTACAATGATTATTACACATGAGCTTGATGCCATATGTTAAAATACATTGTAACTTAGTATCCACCTCTTGAGCATTACCAAATCAAACACTAACATATTTTTCTGATTTCCACTATTGATGACATGTTATTTTGCATTGGATTCAAATTATGTATATAAAAAATATTGTATTTTATAAAAAAATTAATCATGAACACTTCGTGATTGACGTTAGAACTCTGCAAAGTTTCTTCAAGGTTAATTTTTTCTCCTATGTAGTGCCAAGTATGCATTGCATAGTTATAGATTGTTGTGTGTAGCAAGAGACTAAATCAAAGTGATAGCTATAACTATAATGCCTAAGCTTGGATTCAATATATAAATTTAGACTCTATAAGAACCTTAGAACACATGAATCAAACCGATGTTGGATACATAATATTTGGTTTTAATCCAGTCTAAATCGACAGCTAATAAGGACAAAATTTACTAAATCTTGTAGGGACTTGGCCCATGGTACCCTTGTTAAATAATATTATATACTATATTATCTTGTGCAATATTCATTATTACTTTTTCATTATTTATTTATTTAGAATGCAAATATTATGCAATAGATAAGTGAGAAACACTAGGTGTAAAATTACAGGCTTGTCCATGGTGGTTGAAGGATTGCCACATACAAGAAATGATGGTAGATTAGCTTTGAACACATTCTTCATATTTTTGGTCGAAATAAAAATTGAGAAGGATGAAAAGTTTGAAATTTATGGATTTCATAGTTCATGATTATTTATAAAGAGTATAAAAATTGTGTAGGATGAAAAGCTTGAGATTTATGGCTTATATAATCCACAATTATTTATATAGAACACCATCTAATATAGAGATTACTTTCCAAGGAATTTAATTTAAACCTCTTAAGAATTTATTTTGTGTGACGTTCAATTGAATATTTATGTTTCTTATTAAATTTTTGGATTCATTTTGTGCAATGGTTTGATTCCATAGTCATGATGCCTAAATTAAGCTTTGAGACTATACTAAAGATAGGTTATCACCATTGTCATCTTCTACTTCCTCCCAAAACTAGTATTTCAATTAAAAATTCTACTTTTTGTGGTGTTTAAAGCAAAAAAACAAATGAAAAACAAACATTCAAAATTCAAATTAATGTTTCATTCAAGGTTATTTAAGTCCAAGTTTTTTGTTCTTAGGTTTATAACAGTCGTAGTAGGTTTACAGTTGGGCTCATTAGAAGACACATACATCACTATTGAATCTTAAACATAAGTGTCTAGTTCCAAATTTATTCTTGATTCCCTTCCTAAATATTTAACTATTGCAATGAAATTTATAATATTCAATTATAACAAGAAAATATTGTTGATTAGTGCATATGTTTGAACCAATAAAAAATATAGAAATGTTAGTGAAGTAAAAATAAAAATGATTTCAAATTGATACAATCAAAAATACTAACAATAGCCTAACTTCTTGTAACAAATATCTAAGGAGTCTATATTTAAGGAGCCTAATGTTCAAATTCCATGCTAACTTATAATCAAACACTTCAATTTTGGATTTAACACAAGTTTTCCTCCACAAATACATAGCGTCAAATCAGAGTGAATACCATCAATAGTTTAGAACAAAGTAAACAAAACATATATTCAATGGCATATATAGTGGATGAATGTGGTTTGAACATCTTTAAAGACCATTTAATAAGATGCATGTTGTATGGAGTCCTATGAAGACTTGGCAACCAAATCACCTACTTTTTATCCCATGGCTCCAAAATTACCTTCACCTTTATTAAAAATGTTGGTAAGATATTTTGAATTTTTAAAAAATTAATAAGGAAGATAAAGTGTGTACTTATAGGGGCTATCCATCGACACACAATGTACATTGTGCTTTGGATATGTGAATGCATTATTGTAATTCACAAAAACATAATAATTTTTTGGTTTAATGTTTATTGTCTGTGAGACTGGGTAGTTGTCCAGCTAAACTCAAGTCAATATGCCATATGTGATGAGAAAGTGGTTTTGTTATATTCTTGTTTTTCAATTTTTTGTTAAGTGTTAAAAATGCTATAGAAGTAGTTGCCTACAAACACCTATTCTCAATTTTTTTGATCGATGTTCATTGCAAATATCTCATTGTGCTGTACGTGGTTTGATAAATATTAGGCAACTTGATTTTAAATCTTTGAATTTAATGCATGCCCAATCAATCAATTCATTTTTTTAATTTGTTATTGCACACCCACTAAAAGTCTATAGCTTCCTCTAGACACCTATTCTCAAATTTTGTTTGATTCATGTTCATTCCAAATATCTCATTATGGCATACACATTTTGACAAATGTTACACAATTTAACTTTAAATCTTCCAATTAAATGAATGCCCCATCAATGAGTTCATTTTGTTTATTTGTTATTGCACATCCACCAAAAGCCCTTTTCAATAATGTTTTTTCGTATTTACTTTAATTACGTCTGAGCAGAGGCTTTTTGTCATGAACAACTTGGTGTCAACAAGCACCATTGTGTGCATATTCTTCTTTCAACACCTTCCAAGAGACCACATTATTATTTTTGTTTCTATTATTTTATGTGAACTCTCTCAATGACCACTCAATAATTTTTATTTTATGTATAACTATGAATCACCTATCTGAAATTTTAGATGCTAAGACGAATCCTAACAATGGGTTCCTCAATAAAATGCCTCCACAATAATAATAATAATAATAATAATAATAATAATAATAATAATAATAATAATAATAATAATAATAATAATAATAATAATAATAATAATAATAATAAAAAACATCCTTAATTGTTATTCTCTATTTTGAAATGCCTTATATAAGCTTTTATAAGACTTATTAGATGCCAATTGTGGGATTCTTAAAAACATGTCATGGATAAAGATGCCCCAAAAGAATTAATCCATGTGAAAATAATTTTAAATTTTTATGTAGGAAAGTAGCCTTGATTTTTCAAAAATATCCATCATCTTTCTTGGTTTTAATCACTACACTACTAAAAATTTGTGGTGGACTATAAGGTATCACTAGAGACTTCCAAGAAAGTGATAAATTTAAGGACTTTGATAGCTTGTCAAAATTTTGCCTATCTATTCAGAATGTGGACATGGACATGGTGGCTTCCAGATGTATGGTCAACAAAGCCTAAAATCTAGTCAAATTTTCAATACTCTCAATGAACTCCTCTATCACAAAATGTTCCTCTAATTTTTTTCATTGTTATAAAGTTTATACATTTCATATATTATTGTTGAATCTCAAAAATGCAGAGCCAACTTTAAAAGGATTGGAGTCTTGTCATATCTTATATAAATATTTTTTTATTATTGGAAAAACAAAACATATTTTAGTATTTAGTTCATTTATTTGTAACCAACACTTTAGTGATTTTGTTGAAATTGTTTAGCATACCAATTCCCTATATCAATGTTGAGCATAGGAAATGAACAAGTTCATTGGAAAGTGTTAATGACTACTTAGAAGTTAAAGACTTTTTGTACAAAAAGGAATAATTTATGTTACTTTTTTTTTGATGAAATATATCCATATATTAACTAAATAGAAATATACAAATAAAAAAAATAAAGCGGGGTATGAAAGCATGCCACATCACACTAGGCAGAGCCTAGGAGAAAAACTAAGAGTTCAAAACACTAGGCAAAGCCTAGGAACAAGTCATAAAGTCTTAAAAAAGATAACTATTATACAAGGCTGAAAGGCAGAGGATCCATATCATCAAGACCCCAGCCTGAGTTTGGCAAGTCATTACCATTTGGGATAGACTCTCAGCCAATAGCTTGAGTGGTGTCCCTATCCTCATCTTTTGCTTGTGTTCGAGTGGGCAAAATGGCTAGAGAAAGCCTAGGGAACTTATTCAACACATTCGATCATCCTCTAAGTGGCACCTCCAAAGCATCTAGGCACAAAGGAGGAGGAGCACCCCAGCCATCCTGCTTAGTAGGGGAATGAGGTAGTGGCTACCACCTTTGCTACTACTTAGGAGGGGAAATGCACTAGAATGGGGTGCCACTGTGAGAGCAACACTTGGAACAACTATGATGATGCCCACCATGGGGCAACTGAGGCACTCTATCATCTAGTCTGGGATCCCTGAGTGGATAAGGTAAAGCTCGATTGATTGCATAAGGAGCATCTCCCTAGTAGGAGAGGAGGTCCTGAAGATGTCCAAGCTCTATAGCCACTTTATTGGATTGGAATTAAATATATAAAATAACATTGGAGATGATAGAGGACTTGTGTAAAGCAGAAACATTACAATCAATAGAAGCATTATTGAACACAAAATTATTTCTCTCTTTCCAAATCCAAAAGAGAATCTCCACTCTGAAAGTATGTCAGACTTGTGTGTATTTGAAGGGCATCGCAAGTTTGTCTCCAAGGAGGATGTGCTACCAAAGGAAGATAGTAGGTTAGAAAGGTCTGAAAAGATCATGGATCCAAGTCCAGACCTTTTGATATTTGGAACAATATCAGAAAACATGATGAAGCATCTCAAGGTGGCCATAGAAAGGGCAAGTAGATAGGTGGATTCCAAGTTGGACGAGTCTTCTACCAATAGGTAAGCCTTGGTGTAGTATACACTAAGCAAAATTGGCAAGCTTGGGCTCCACACAAGCCCCCTAAAGAGTGTTAAAGCAAAAGCTCCATGTTTTGACAAATGAGTGTGGCCCCCAATGGGTATCAAGCTTGTTAACCATAGGCAAATGGGGGGTGAGACATGCATAGCCAAGTCGAGGAGTATAATTATGAAAAGGGGTCCCAACATACCATTTCTAGTCCTTCCACCATGACCGAGTGGAGTAGACCAAGATTTTATGGAGCATGGAAGCTGACATGGCATTGAGGATCTCCTGGTAGGACTCCTGGTCCACATTGGCTAACCAAAATTTATATTTTGCCGCCTCCCAAGATAGCTAAGAGCGAGAGCGCCTGCAAAAGATATCTTGGACTATATGAATTCCTTTGTGATAAAGCTTGAGAGCATTGACCCAAGGGACTTCTGCGAAGGGGTACCTTATTACGAGAGAAGATGGGAGACCACCAGAGAGAATGGGAACTAGTAGAGAGCCCATTATGGAAAGTGAAGCCATTCCAAAGCAACCATGGCTTAATATTTTCCCAAGCCTTCTAGATGATTTTGGCCAAAAAGGACCCTATGATTTGGATAGGAGACTGAATGAAGTGAAGATTCGAGAAGCTTAGCCATTTCCAAGCCTTCTTTCCCTTAGGTAGGCATGAGGAGATACAGTGTCTAAACAACACCTTCCAAGCTTCTTGGCCCTCAATGGCCCACACAATCCATTTGGGACATAAGATGGTTCTTTGTCAGGATATGTTGATGAGCCCCATCCCTCCAGCATCAAGAGTGAGGCAACAATATTCCTAGGCCACCCTATGGAATACTTTACTTTGAGGGGAGTTGGCCCAAAGGAAATCTCTAAGTAATTTATCCAAATTCTAGTAAGAATTTTTAAAAGGCACCCAACATGATGAGTAGTACACATGGGTGGTCACAAAAGTTTTTGATCAGATTTGAAACTTTATGCTAATGAAAGAGAGTTGGTCACCCAATATTCTAATTTTTTAGCAACTCTGTCAACAACATATTTCCACAACAAAGGTGGCAAGGCATCAAAAACAAAGGGGATGCCTAGAAATTTAAAGATTTCATCATGTTAGATCCACTTCCAACCATATTTAGCAGTGCACATTAGTAGAGGGAGGTAAGATTATTTGTAGTAACGAGTTTTTTGCCACTGGATGCTGGAGCAAGAGGCCAGGTAGAAGGTGTCGAGACATTGTAAGATATTGTCTACATTGATTTCATCCTCAATGAGAGTAAGGAAGGAGTCATCCGTAAAGTGGCTATTAAGTAGTTACATATCTTCGTGCAAGTTTAAGGCATCAAGAGGGAGATAAATTTCCTTAATAAGGCCCCTAGCTTGGGAATTGTTAAGAAGATATCCAAAACCCTCAACTACAAGAATATACAAGGTGGGAGCCAATGGGCACCCTTAATGAATAGAATAGAACAATCTAAATTGATCAGAGGTGATTCCATTAATGGAGATAAAAGTCGAGGCATTTGAGAAAAGCATTTCGATGGTTTGGATGAAGATGGGCCTGAAGCCCAGAGTTCAAATCATGGTTAGAATAAATGGCCATTCGATGCGATCATAAGCTTTTTCAATGTCAATTTTGATGAACATATCCTATTGCCTAGACTATCTTGCCCAATCCATCCCTTCCCAAATAGCAATGATGTTATCCAAAATATAACGACTTCTGATGAAACTAGTTTGTTTTGGACACACAATGAGAGATAACATATTTGTAGTTGGATTGCTAGAGCCTTGGCAATGATTTTATATGAGACATTCAGGAGGGTGATGGGCCACCAGTTACAAATCAAATCAATATCTCCTTGCTTGGGTATGAATTTGATATTTCTTTTATTTATATTTTTACCCAGTGAAAGTGAGTGAAATGCTTCTTGATAAAGTTTTTGCAAGTCACTGCCCACAAGGTCCAAAGAGTTTTACAGAATTCATAGGGGAAGCCATCAATGCTAGGAGCTTTGTCATTAGCCATATGAGACACTATTTCATGCAAATCATCAATAGTGAGGGGCCTATCACAAACCACCTACTAGGCAGGAGTGATTTTACAAGGCACCACTGAAAGACATTGATGAAGGGTGGTTTCATGCTCAACCAAAGATGCTTGAGCTTTGAACACTTGTTGATAATGATCGACAAAAGATTGCACAATTTATGGAGTCTTTGTGAGTCTATTACTAGCCTCAGAAATGAATTGTATATGTTGCTTCGAATTCTTGGCTCGTAGCATTTGGAAGAATTCCTTAGAAGCTTTGGCCCCTATCTTAAGCCCATGAAGCCTAGCTTTGACTTGGGCTCCTCGAGCATTGTAGTTGTCTGCAATCTAAATGTGGTGTCACAAGGATGCAACTCTCACCTATAATATCTCATTAAAGAGATATTTTTCTAGGGCTAGATCCATGTGGCTCAATTCAGAGGAAGTAGTAGAGTAGGAGTGTCTCCGAATTTGGCAAGTTGGTGACCATATATCTATAAAAAGTGAGAGGTCCTTCTGATGGCTTCATCCCACCAAAGAATCCAACCAAATTCTTGGGAAGGATGTGGATCTAAATTCCAAACTCTCCTAATGTGTGCCAGCATGGGCCCATGCTTGAGCAAGGAGGTGTTAAGGAAGAATTACATTTTATGGATTTTGGGATTCATGAACTACCATGTCACTCGAAACCAAATCAGGGAGTGATCAAAAAGTGCAAAATCCACTAGTGTTTGCACCATAGAAAAAATGGTTATCAAAAGAGAAGTATGGTTGGTTAGACATCATTGCCCTATCTAGATGATTTAGAATTTGAACGAGGCCTTTCCTGAAATTACTTCAGGTGTATCAAACTCCATCTGTAGGGTGATGGGTTAAATTAGAGTCATAAAGGCTCCATTTAATGCACATGTAAAACCATGCCTCCCTTTTATCAGCTGCCTACCTCATAAGCAAGTGGCCCATTTTGTCCTCAGGAGATGTCACCATATTAAAGTCACCACATAATACCCAATGGGCATCAGGGAGATCATCTACTATCTACCACCATAAATGGGTATGCTCCAAGGCATCATTCAAAGCATAAATATAATAAAGCCAAAAGAGTGGCTTTCAATGCTAAAAAGAGCCCATACTAACCGATTACACTAAGTGTGGTCTCCACCTTAGAGAAATGAATGTGATCACCCCTCCACATCCTGTGGCATGGTTGCTATAAAGAATGATACTATCATGTCAAATGGAATTGCTGACAACCATCAATAAAAAATCTACCAACTTAACTTCCTGTAGATAAAGAATGTCTATTTCAGAAAAATTCCTTCTGAAATCATGCATAATGAACTTACATTTTGGGTATGTGAGACCTTGAACATTCCATGAAAAATAGTTTATAGATGACGGGTGTCAAGGGACATATCATTCGAGTCTAGCCCTTCCAGGACGTCATACTGATTCTGCAGAAAGTGAACACTGTTGGTACTCAAGAACTCATATTGCTTCCTCAAGTCAGGATCATCCTTAAACTCTCCTTCTTCCACCTCATCATTCCTTCAAGGAGGGATACAAGAGTGTTTGGGCGTATCTCACCGAGTAGGAAGTGAAAGAGTGGTTAGTTGTGAGGTTGAAAATCCAAAAAAATTGGGCAGCGAGGCCTCAAAACTTTGGGACAAGATGTTAGCAATCAGAGGGGTGTTGAACACCCTAGGCTTTTCTACCGATTTTGGGGCTTCAGTCGGAGAGGGCTCTTTCTCAATAGGACCCTGCTCCTGCGGGCCATTGCTCAAATATGGCTTGCTTCTTTTGGGAGCAACAACTATGTTTGTGGCTTTGGCGTGAGTGTTCTTCTTCCCTATCGTAGTCCATCTGTCCTCACTAGGTTTTTTCTAGCTTTCGAAGAGGGTTTTGGGGGAGAGGATGAGTGGTTGGATGCATTATTGTGAGCCAACTAAAGGGGATGATCCCATATTTTATGGTTTGTGGCATGGCAGTGAAAGCAAGTGTTAGCCAAATTGATATACAGGGTTCACTGAGAGTGCCTCACATCCCCAACTTGGATTGTCACAAACTCCTTGAGGTCCTGAGAGAGGTCTACTTCTACACAGACCCTTTTTTGCGGTCTAGCAGAGTAGAATTGGCTTTGTTCATGATAAACCACACGGCCTATGGAGGACGCTATTTGGTGAATAAAGTACCAGCAGGGGAGCGGGAGACTTAGAAATTCAACCGAGACAGGGACTTTAAGAGTGATGTGCTCTAAGACCATGAAGTCTCATGTTCAAGGGGAGAGAACCATAAGCAAGTTCTTGACGTACCAAGTGGAAGACGTATGGATGATTCCTCCTACATGGGAAGGGTCAGAGAAGCAAAAGAGAAAAAAGCCTTTAGTCATGTTCTAAATGCTCTCCAACTTAATGCCGTGAGTTATCTAGTGAGTTTGAACCCAAGACCGTAACATACTTTCAGAGGGGATTCTCCCAACAAAATAGCCTATTGAACAAAATTGCTCTAACCATTGATATGCATAATTAAATTCAGGAATAGGTAATATAACATTAGGTTATGAAGCGTTACCTCGTAGTAAACTTTTGGAACAAACTTCCTTGGGTGCTTGTAGGGAGCCATTGCTCGACGCTCCACCGTTCTTCTCCGTTTCTAAAACAATTGGGATAGAATGGGGAGAAGTCATTATAAACGCTGACCTCGTCCATAGGCGAGAAACCCTAAAACAAAAATAAATATAAGTCCCGCAAAAGACTAAGGCTATGATATGACATAATGCTGCGCACGCAGAAAAATAAAGACTAATTCAATGACAAACATGAAGAAAACCCTAGCAAAATGAAAAAACTCCTTAATTTCCTTTTTTTTTAAATGTTATTTTTAACTTACGGATTATTGCAAGATTGTTACTATTGGTGTTAAGCCACACTCGGACCGAAGATGGACTGGTCCAAGAGGGCCCAGTGGCTCAGTGGTAGAGCACTCCAGTAGCATATGGAGGGTCCTAGGTTCGTGTCCTAGCTGGTCCATGAACCAACATGGTATCAGAGCCAGGTTCAGGGTAGGAGCCCCAAGCACACAAGAGGTGTGGCTTAAGGGGGGGTGTTGGTGTTAAGCCACACTCGGACCGAAGATGGACTGGTCCAAGAGCGACCAGTAGCTCAGTGGTAGAGCACTCCAGCAGCGATGGATGGTCCTAGGTTCGAGTCCTAGCTGGTCCATGAACCAACATGGTATCAGAGCCAGGCCCAGGCTAGGAGCCCCAAGCACACAAGAGGTGTGGCTTAGGGGGGGGTGTTGGTGTTAAGCCACACTCGGACCGAAGATGGACTGGTCCAAGAGGGCCTAGTGGCTCAGTGGTAGAGCACTCCAGCAGCATATGGAGGGTCCTAGGTTCGTGTCCTAGCTGGTCCATGAACCAACAGTTACCATTATCTACACTGACGGATTTGCCATTGTATGTGGTTGTCTCAGCTGGACACACTTCCCGAGGGGTTTTTGGAGGAAAGCAAAGAGCAGGGCATTGTTGTCCAGTGGTTGTCTCAGCTGGACGTGTTGTCTCACGCTTCAGTGGGTGGGTTTCTTACCCACTGCGGGTGGAATTCGATTATGGAGAGCTTATGGTTGGGGATTCCCATGTTGGCGTTTCCTCTGTTGAAAGATCCGTATACGAATTGCAGGCTCGTTGAGGAGGAATGGGTTGTGGGGATGAGGTTGGGTGAGTGTTCGAGGAGTAAGAACAACATGAGATCCACGGTGGTCCGCAGCGAGGAGATTGCATTGACTATAAAAGAATTTATGATATAAATGAAGAAGGGAAAAAAATTAGAAATAAGGTCCAGAGCGTCGGAGAGGTTGTGAAGAAAACAGTGATGAATGGAGGGTCGTCTCAGAAAAATTTAAACTGGTTGGTGCAACAATTAAAGGCCAGCGATCCATTAAACTAATATGCCCAATGGCTATATTAATTAAACTGGTATTGTTTTGTTTAACTTTGAATTTTCATCCATGTAGCAAATGTATGTAAAGACTTATTTTGTACACGGCACTTTTTATTAGATATGGTTGATTTTCAAGGGATGTGAGGAGATAATTGTGTCCACAATTTATTGACTTTGTGGGTGTGAGGAGATAACTTTGATGGTCTAGAGTTTCTTGATTTTATGTTGATGGTTTAGTTTAGTATTTATTTTTATTATTTAAATATACAGAGTTTTAATTTTAATTTTATTTGTTGGGGGTGTGATATTTTTTTAATACTTTTCAATTAAATATATAATTACAATAATAAGATATAATAATATGTTTTTAATTTAAAAAAATTTAATTATAAAGAATAATTTATACTATTTTTTTAAATATTTTGAAGTAGTAAATGTTAAAATGATATGTTTCCATGTTATTAGGTTTTAGTGAAGATTCAAATGGTGTTAACTCTCTTAATAAGAAAAAAAATACTAAATATTTTTAATATCATTTTTTATAAGATCTGATTACTTAAAGTAAGGGCTTTATCATCAAACATATCTATTTTGGTCTAGATACTCAGTTATTTTGAAAAAACAAGGAGCATGGAGACTCATCATTGGTTCAAAATGGCATTGGGAAAAAAGTAAGTAGATAGAGGAATATGTAAATTGAAAAAAATAATTAGTTAAATAAATGGAAAACTGACCTACAAGAGTGTCCAAACAACAATGGTAAAACAAAAAAATAGAAAAAATGTCAAAGTAATCATATGGACAAACCAGCTTGGATGAAAGAGATATCAAAAATTCGAGAGAGGGGTCCCATGGGATTCAAACTTGACACCTTTTCACTCCAACATTATTGCTTTTATAGATTGTGTTGTCCTTTTAGGCTTAAGTTTATTATCTTTATCACATGCTTTCTTTTCTCTGATGATAAACAAAAGGTTGCAATCCAAATAGTAGGGATTATGATCATTTTTTAATATGGTTAAATGGATCTATTCTAAATTGCAATGCAAATAATCAGTTACTTTCAACTAGGATTAATAACACATGTAAAATAATAATTTTAACTAATTAATTTAATCTAAAACCATATAAAGAGAAAGAGATGCGTGGTTTGGTATTATCTGATTTTATTTTGAGATCTAGTAGAATTCTTGGAAGGTGACGATGGAACTACATGCTCAAATGTGGTAGAAAGTTATTCCAAAAAATTGATAATAAATAGAGAAGTTTCTCTAGATTGTACACTTATATTATGGATAGTCTAGACTGAACACCTATCCTCTAGATAGTTTGGACTGTATACTTACACTCTGAAAAATCAAAAACATATAGTGTCATTCCGGTCATAAATATAGAATATTTTGATCTCCAAAAGTTTTGCTTAATTCCTTAATATTCAACTTCGATCACTTGTAAAATTAGGTTCTTTTGATTGTCCTAATTGAACAACAATATCTAAAAATGTAAGGAAAATAATGTGTTTTTGAGTATGCATTACACCAAATTATAGTCAAACATCTTGATATTTATGAGTTTTCTAGATGGTAATAATATAGAAAATAAAAAACCTCAATGAACAAAAACATACAAATCATTTTATATAATATAAACTTATGTGTTTCAAAGTATAATTATTGCTTGATTTATTTTAGATTATTCATAAGTGTTCAATTGATTTATGTAAAAAATAAATGAATTTTACAAAATTTTCTCTATATAAATAAATTAAAGTACTTATTTACTTATAAATAACCAAATTTAAATCAGGGACCTTATTATAATACTATTCAATAAAACAAAAACTAAGATTTAAAAATATGAGATCAAACAAGATAAATGCACCTTAACCAAAAAGGACCACAAAAAATCTTAAAAATATACACTAATATTTCAAATTGTCTAGAATGTTAGAGCATATATTTGTACACCCCAACCTAGATACTCTGAAACAAAGTGAGAAGAAAGGGAGACAAGACATCAACCCCACTAAGTATTGGAATGGAAATGAGGAATGCCAAATATATTTATCTTATTTATAACAAGGTAGCAAGGTTGGAAATATGAGTCATTTAACACAGCTGTTTGTAATGTTAGAATTATTTCTACTTGCTTTTGCTATTTTCATTTTATTTAAATAGTTTTATAATTTTTGAGTTTAATATTACTTAAATATTATGATAACATGATAGTACACTACATTGATATCATATCCTCCAAATAGATAAAGCAAATATTTTTGATCCCTCGTAATAATTATATGGGTGACAAGACTGTAGGCCATTGATGTATTTATTGTAGTTCAAATGTTGTCATCTTATTTACATAATGTTTTTCAAAAACCATAGTGTAGATAAAAAGAAAAAAATGTAAAAATTCATTAAAGAAAACTTATAAAGATTTTAAAGATGGAAAATAGTTGTGTGGATTTTAATCAAATATTGAGCAGGCTTTGCCTTTGATAGTGGTACATCTCTAAATCGCAGAATATCCAAAGAACCATACTCATTGTATAACAACGCCTTTCACATTTTTTGTCTACACTTTTTTTTTTAATTCTCTTATGAAATTTCACATATGGTCTAATATTTATAATATCGATAATAGATAGTTGAGTATCTTATAACATGGCATTTAAGAAAGATTGTAAGTATCCAATACACCATTACTATTGCAGAGCTGTGTCTTTCTCCTCTTCTTTTTGCTCTTAGCTCTTATTTGCCCTTATTAATTTAATTTTGTTTATTTTTTAAAGTGTATATTTATAAATATTTTTTTTATTGTTTGAATTAATTTTGAGGTGGGCATGTAAATGTTATAGCCCACTATGAGCGCATGTTGTCACTTCTAATTGAAGTATATATATTTTTATTTTTTTATTTTTATTATGTCAGCAATTAAAAGTGAAGATACTCATAAACATTATAGCCCTTATCATCCCCTACATATTATTGTAAGAACACCTTTCAGCATAATAATATACTATTATACTTTGGGTGACGAGTGCTAAGTGAGTTGGTAAAAGGGCTTGAGTATATCCCAACCCACCTAGTTTTAAATCTTGAAAGGTGCTTGCTAGTTATAATTGGTTATGTATGTTTGACTAGCCCCATTGAAATATTGGTTGCATTTGTTTGACTGGTAGTGGTTATGGTTGTTTCAAACTAACCTCTACTTGTTAATAACTTTGGTATCATGTACACAAATAGCAAACAAAGACTCAATGACATCAACATACTAGGTTTGCTAAAGGTTTCATGAAATTAGTCATATGTGAAGTCTAGGGTAGGAGTCTTATGGAAAGGATTGTTGCTCTATAAATTAGGTATTAAAATTTTCTCATACCTACTCTTATTTTGTAGGAAGATATTTTACTAAATGTAATTTTATTAATAATCAAAATTTGTTTACATTTTAATAGTAAATAAAATATAATATTTTCAAATATTATTTCCTATAAAATTAAAACATAAACATAAAAAATTTATAGCATGGAACCACTCTTACCAAAAATATTTATAAAATTACTAAATAAATGAGACTAAGAAACTTTAGGAGCCCCCATTCTATAAGACCACTTGTTAAGAGTAAAAAACTAAATCTCTTATGATAGGGTGAGGGCCCACTTCACATCAACCTAATGTTTATAGGGACTCCTGATCCAAAACTCAGAAGTTTTGACTGATAGATATTACAAGAACATGAAAATAACACAGTAACAATGAATTATTTGAGAAGAGATATTTTATTACTCAAGATCACAATGCAACTATATGCTTATCTCTCGAAAGATATGTCTCATTTCCATTTCGGGTTACATCTTCAATTATACACATTTTGAAAGTAGGAGGAGGATTTGGAAGGTCACCAATATCGAGAGAGATTAAGTGGCTTGACTTCCATGATTTAAAATAATACATAATTTAAAGAATTACTATGTTTAGAAACTTACTATTTTTAGACTACACTACTAAAATTAAAATTTAGGGCACTTCCATTGGATTTTTGGCGGTAAAAAACTATTGAGAAAAGTTCATGTAATCTCACCACATTATCATCATTCTTAGCTTTCCAATGGTTCAAATGGGGAGTCAATTGGAGCTATGATGCAAAAGTTATGGCTCCTAGAAGTTTTATCATCAATTAGGGTAGAACCATCACCCGAATTGTTGTTCGGATCAACTCCTACCCTATATTAGAATAACCAACTCTGGGTTATTAAGTTTGACGTTTGTGGAGATTATAATAATAATAATAATAATAATAATAATAATAATAATAATAATAATAATAATAATAATAATAATAATAATAATAATAATAATAATAATCAAAGTTTAGGCAAAAATGTGTTGGCTGGGTACTCATATTTTTAAAAATCATTCCAAAACCTTTAGCACTTTCAAGAAACAAGGGATTTACAAGGGTGGCCAACTCTTGCTAATTTTATTTCATACCAAACAAATATTATTTCTTATTGTATGCCTATATATTCACCTAGGCTAGCAAACTTTTCCATTTGGAATCCATTGACAATTGATTCACAAAAGACAAAAACTAAATTTTGGGTATCATTAACCATATACAGGAATGGAAGGAGGGACACCATTGATTATGGATCTGAGGATGCACTACTATGAATAATCCTGTGAACAACTTAATTTTCTACCTTTCCACTTCAAAACTTCTCATGGGGTCTTATGCACTGACCACCATATTTTCACACATCACAACTACCATAATGCTAGCAAGTGTGATAGGGTAGTAGTCATATATCCCATCTTTTCCACCTCTATAGAGAGGTTGTTTAAATAATATTTGTCCCTCATGCTACAGGGTAAGTGCACAGAGTTGGAGGAAAATTTTGTGGACATTTACCATAACATGATCATGTTATTTAATTAATGTGATCGCATTACTTAAGTCTAGGCTTGTTATTTCCGAGCCCTAATGTGATATTTTAATAAATAACACAATCGTGTTATGTTGAATATTGATGTGATCACATTATTAGTCAATAATATGATTGCATTAATAACATGATCTCATTCCTTGTGTCAAAAACTATATATAGGGAAAACCAAATGTAAATTATTCATTTTGCATTCACATTTCCTATTCCTTCCTTGTTTTGTGATCACATTTTACTCAAAACAGTTCTAAGAAGTGCTAGGACACTGATAGATTCACCCCATAGGCTTGTTGATTGATGATGCCATTGCGTAGGAAAGGTAAGTCATCAAAATCTTCTCTATTTAACCCTATTTTTTCATAATTTTCAATTTTTAACCCATGTTTTTAATTGTAATTTTTTTTTTTATAACAACTCATCTTGCTAACCCTCCCAACCCTCCACAAAACCCTCTAGTTGATCATCCTCCTAACCCTCTACAAAACCACACTATTCCTCTTATCCCTCCACCTAACCCTCCTACAGTTCCCCAAAACCCCCTGGAAGTCTAGAGTTTTTTTATTGATAATATTATGGGAAATAAACTTGAAATTGAAGACCTAATTAACAAAATTATAGATTTGAGTTTGATGAACCCCACCACACCCAACTAGTTGATTCCCTATAGACCTTATTAGGTCAAATTGACTCAATTACAAGTTAAATTGATCAATAGACCTCATACAGGGATACTTGTAGGGCATATTATTCTAACAAGTTATCAACCCTTCAAGTCAATAATTTGGAAATTTCAAAAGCTAACATTTGTGCCCTATTCATTAACCCAACCATCAATACCCACTTTCCCATAACTATTAAATGTTTTTCTTATCCATCATTGTGTAAATAACTTTATCACGACCAATTTCTGGGATCGATGGTGGATTGTCTTTGAATATCCACCATGTAAAAAACATGAGGTCCCATTATATTTTTTGAGGAAACTCTACTATGAGTTTGTCCTCAACCATATTCTCAATTATTTTAATTTTAATGAGTTTTAGGGTTGAGGAAAAGGCTCTGCATAGGATTGACTAGGTGTAGATCAAGTGCCTAATCGGTCTACATGGATTCATATCCAAAAGCCTCTTGAACCTAAGATCTCTAGGTCATGGAGATAGCCACTTTCCATGATCTTATTTCACTCATCGATACACTCATTCAACACACAAGTAGGCTTTCACAAAGTGATCCTATAGATATGCCATAGGATACTTGACCCCGAACCCACCCTTATATCTCATGTGGAGATATGTGCATGGGACCTTTTGATGATGATGTCATCAATGGTTGAGATGGCTTAGATCATCTTATTATGAGTGATGAATTTTTGGCATGCATATTTAACATGCAGACATCACTCACCACACAGATGAAGATATATTTTATATAAATGTCATGTTAAATTTAAGTTATATTTGTAAATTTAATTTCTAAGCTAACAATTAATTTATATAAAATTTTAATATAATATATATGTCATTTTTTATGTCATAGGAGGTGATAGTTCCTTCACTGTCATAACCAACATGTACAACATTTGATTTGTCACAACCATTGTTTTCATATTCAGATTCAACTGCTAAGCCATCCACGACTGCATCTCCCTCTATTAGGATGACACCATTTACCTATACAGAGGTAAAAATTATTTACATATATGTTTTGATCTTTGCATTTGTTATGATTGGAGTTGTTTACATAAACATGTTGATGAGTGATGTGGGATATGATTTCTCTAATTTTGTGTCTCTTGCTTATACCTACGTGGGTGATGTACCTCCCACTATTTTTTGGCTAGATGGATCCTAACTTAGCCTATCCCTAACAATATTATTGAAAGTCTTCACTTGAGACTCTAAACTAGCCACATTTTCCTCTAGGCTAACTATCTCTCTCTTATTATGAGGGAACTCCACATATATATGATAAGTAGGTAGAAAAACATATGTATGCTTGTTTATTCACACATGGAGAACCACATCCACTAAAATATTATCGAGGCTCAAATAATCCTAACCTAAAAAATCCTAACCAAAGTTTCTTTGATCATGGTCCACCACTAAGTTATTGACTCTAAAACCATATAACAAGAGAAGACATTACATCTCCAGTCACATAAAGAAACAATAATTGAGTAATAAATTATAAAGTAACATAGAAATTAACTAAAAATAAACCAACTCACTACTTTATTTGGGTAACATCATGTTAGTCTAGGTATAATTTTGAATTGGACCTCATCTTAGCATTTTCCTCCTATCCTATTGGTTCCTATCGAATAAGTATATGCTCACCCTTGTTTCCCCCTATAATTCATTTCCTCACCCTCTCTACTATGCTTGTTTCTACAGATAAATATATACATATTATGGTGGTGGTTATACTTAATGTTGGCATCCTACCATAATTTCAACTTAGACACATGATTTTTTTGTAAATAAACTCCTCCAGTTAGTACTCTCCCAAATTTTCCCATGATGGTAGTAGATTATCCACCTCATTCACAAACTATCCTAAAATATCCTAATATAGTATAAATACCAAATATATCATTGGAAATGTGTCCACCACTCATGGAAAGTCTTTCAATGGTGGCATACCTATCCAACTAGAAGCCCTGATGGCCCCCACTGTCCCAATATCTAACCCTCACTGGTAAGGGGTCATGTGCTCATACAACTAGCCTATGATGAGTGTAGGGGTCATGTGCTCATACACCAAATTATTATACCTAATTAACAACCTTAACTCTATCACAATCCTCTATCAAGGCCACATCCCTACCTTTAGTCGACAAGCCTAGTATCCTAATCACAACCTTGAAAGTGATAGTCCACTCTAAAGGGACTTGTGGGAAAATTAAACTATTTTACATGACACATCCTGGTTGGTAAAAAGTTCAAGCAAAGGAATATACTCGATGGGACAAAAATCCCCACCTACACAATCCATATTATCCTTATTATATATAGTGTGTCCAAATAATTAGTCATTAATTTATCTATAATCCGAGGAAGCCAATCATACTTCATCACTCTACTCCATCAAATGTAGGCCCACCTTTAAAACACAATTTAAAATATCCCTAAATACTTTAAGTTAATCTTGAAAATTCATCTAAAAGGAATTAGTTATGAGGTTCCAAACCTAAGTCAAACCCCTATTTTTAGACAAGTAATAAATCAATAACCAATATAGTCCAACAAGTAATATAACATAAATTGAAGATCTTGACCCAAGTATATTTATATTAATCAATTTGAAAAAAAGAAAATAGTATATTATATATTCCCTTTCACAGTTTTAATCCTCTAATTTTGTTTTTGGTATAAGGCTGCAACTTTAACACTTCAATAGATGGCTTATCAATTCAGATCTAAGTGTATTTTCACATGCATGCTTATCTTATTATTTCCTATAATGTGTCATTGCATTCATGTAATTATATAGATATATATTTTATATGTACAAGTGCTTCTATTAATCATTTTGGTTTCCATATATAATATTTGATGTACTTTATATAAAACTAAGTGAGACCTTGTTTAAATGAATAGTTGATGGCTGGTATTAACACTCCTCCCTCTCTATGAGATGAGACAAACATAAGCATTACTGCTGAAATGTCATCTACTGATCCAAAACTTAGAAGTTTTGGTTGATAAATATTTCAATAACATAGAAATAACACAGTAATAATGAATTCTCTGAGAAGAGATGTAGTATTACTCAAGATCGCAATACAATTATATGCTTATCTTTGGGAAGATATGTCTATCTTCACATTTTGGGTTACCTCTTCATTTATACACATTTTTAAAGCATGGGGAGGATGTGGAAGGTCACCAATATCGAGTGATATTAAGTGGTTCAACTTCCAAGATTTAAAACAATACAAAATTTGAAGATTACTATTTTTAGAAACTTACTATTTTTAGACTGCACTACTAAAATTGAAATTTAGGAAAATTTCATTAGGTTTTTAGAGGTAAAAATTTATTTAGTGGAGCTAAATTAAATCTCACAACTTTCTCCTCATTCTTTTCTTTCCAACGGTTCAAACGGTGAGTCAATTGGAGCTACGATGCAAAAGTTATGGCTCTCGGAAGTTTCGTCATCAATTGGGGTGGAACTATCACCCGAATTGTCGCCTGAATTGTTGCCCGGATCATCTACATAGGAGATAATAGAGGTATATATTGGTTATTGTAATTTTTAATTTTAAAAATAACCTTGTTTTAATAATTTTAGCATATGTTTACTTGGGGAAAATATAACTTATGTTTATGTATTGTGTATGCAAGTTTATCCTATGACAGTTGATAGTCCCAGTTAGATGGTGATTAGGGAAACTTCTCATGTTCCTCCCATATTTTAGACATCTATTCAGACAACTAAGCTTGTCATTTACTTGATTAACCATGAAAAATATATTGATTAAAATCATGATCTTGCAGTAAGTGCACATGTTTAAATGATTTTTTGTTATAATTTAAAATTAATTTCTTAACAATTGTTTGAATGTATTTTATATTAATTCAGTAATGATTATTTTATTTGAATAGGCTCATATGTAAGTTAGATATGAGTGCAAGCCCTATAGTAGGACCTTGGAGCAATCCAAGGCATTAGAGGGGTCTCCATCTACTAGCAGGGCATCCTAGGGAGAGTCTTCTTCAAAGAAGGCAAAGAGAGGGAGGCTATTTGATGAATAAGATGTCTTACACATGAGATGTAATTTTTTGTATGCCTATATGTTAATTGATTTATTTTTTTCATTGTATATGTGCATATGACATCAACCAACACTAGATACTATGTTGGTAGATTTAATTTTTTGTATGGCTATCATGGCCCAATCTATGTATTATTAACATTGGACATGTATGTGCCTATATTATATGCCTATCATGGCTTGATCTATCTAATTTATATTTAATTTTTATTTTATTGTGTGTTATTGTATAGTATTTTTTTGATTTTCCAAATTATTATCTATATTGGATCTCATATTTAATGTTGTACATGCACAAATAAGGATTAAAAAATTATTCTTTTTAATGCTATAAATCTTGGATCTTACATATTTTTTAAATTAAATTTTTTATTTAATTATGTTTAGCATAAATGACTAATGCCACTCTTATTACTTAAGCTTAATGGCCTTATTCTCTTTTTACGTGCTTCTTGTACACTTTTGATGTAGAGCTTTCTCAATAGCTTGCAAGTGTTCATGATCTTGATCAAAAGGTATTTTTATCTAATCTTGTGTATTCACTTGTTTGCTACCTCAGGAATATTTATCCTTCTCATATAACATAATTCCAACTTTTCAACCCCTCTCTCTCTCTCTTATATTTTCTTATATTTTTCTCTTTAGCCTTTGTCTTGGCTTGTAGCTTTATTTTAGGGAAAACCTCATGTTTTGTTTCATATATATAATCTTAAATGAAAAATAATTAAGTTTTTGACAAACCTTTTCCATGTCATTACCTCACACAAAATATTAAGTTAGGTTCCTTTGCAAAATCTTGTACTTCTAGACTTACTTGAGACTCTGATTAGTCGTCCAAATGCAAAAATCTCCAAGGTTTGACCATTATGAGACACTTTGACCAAACCAAAACTATGTTTGACCAAAATTTTGGCTAATCCTACTTTTAAATCAATTTTGGTCCTCAACTCTTCACCTAAGTTCAACTTTCTTCTTTAGCCTCTTTCTCACTAGGTCTCTTAGGCTAGTTGATTACCTATAGGGTGGTACCGTACGAAATATAGAAGGTACACATATGAAATAACTTTAATCAATTAATATACCCTAAGACACACTAGATTAAACATTTTTATTAATTTTTAAGGGTTGAATCTCTTTATATGGTCAAAACCCTAAAAGTCAGGGTTTGTAGCAATTGTATAGGTCAAAACTAAAAATAATTGCATATAATGTCCAAACAAGACTTTCAAGATAATACAATGGTTGGATTAGGTCTATCTAACATTATTAAAACTTTTTAATTTAATAAGAAATTTCTCACAACCTTGAAGGCATTTGTAAACAAGAAATTTTAGTCATTCAACACTATATTCTGTATGTTAGAAATAGGGGTATGTAGGGTCTATAGGTTTTTCAACATTAAATGACTCTATAACTAAAAATTATTTTATCACCACCTTATATAACCATTATAAACCATTTTATATCAATTTTTGAATCAAATAAAATATTCAATACAAAGATTATAATATACATAATTATGAGTTTAGGACTATGCACTTTCAATGGGAAAGAACTATGATCAAAGTGAAACTTAAAAACTCTTGTCCATATGTATGTTATAACAAGATTAATCTAACTCTTCATAAATATTTCATCTCCAAATTATCCATAGAACTTAAGAGAAGGAAAGATTGAATACTCATACTCTTCACTATCTACCTTCAATGAAATGTGAGGTTACAAAACCAAAACTATTTGTTTACCAAAAACAAGGTATATATAGGGTTTATTTGTTGTATAGGTCAATAGGTCAACAGTTCAATTACTCAATGCCACATAATATGTCAATAGGTCAAAGTTGTAAAAATTGTCAAAGTTACCAAAATTGTCAAAGTTGTCAAAATTGTCAAAGTTGTCAAGTTGTCAATAAGTCAATAGAAAAATTAATCATAAAGTTTTTGGGTCTCTATTTTAAGTTTTCAAAGTTGTAATAATTTTCAAAGTTGTCAATAAGTCAATAGATTAATTACTCATTAAGTTTCTAGGTCTCTAGTTTAAGTTGTCAAAGTTGCCAAAGTTCAAGTTATGGTTGCAGAACTTTGGTTCTAATGCTTCTTAGGTGAAAAATGACACTGCCAACATGTCTGAGGGGGTGGATAAAATATATGCCCAAGTTTTTGGCCTCTCGTTAGACCTGATTGACAAACCCACCACCCATTTCGACCTCAAGAACATCCTTCCTAATATAATAAAATTGTAATTTTTTAGCCTAAGTTCAAACACATACAAAATGAAAATTTTAAGTCATTTCCATGAATCATCAGATCTATCACATACCTCCTTAATCCCTCTAATCACACCCTAAAGCATTTAGGTGGAATCTTCGAGATCAATTTGTTAGATTAGTTGCAGTGACGGGTTCTAAAATACAAGTTTTTTTTAGTGAATAAGCAACTTCTTGAGCTCTAATTGTCATTTCCATCTTTGGGACCTCCACATATGAATCTATCAATCTAATCACATCCAAATAGGTAAATTACATGTTATTATGCTTCCACAATGTTTGGGTCAACCTAGAAGTGCATTTTCATTACTGTTCCAAAGAACAGAAACACTGACAACAAATGTTGTCAAAGTTCAAGTTGTGATTACAGAACTCTAGTTTTGATGCTTTCTGGGTGAAACCTACACTTTCAACATATCCAAGGGGGAATATAATTTCTAGGACTAGGTTATTGGCCTCCTATTAGACTCTATCAATAAACCCACCACCCATTCTGGCCTTAAGAACACCCTTCACAATACAATAAAAATATAATTTTTAGCCTAAGTTTAAACATGCATAAAATAAAAATTGTAATTCATTTCCATAAAACATAAGATACCTCACATGCCTCCTTAAGCCCTCTAATCACAACCTAAATTACTAGGTGGAAAATTTGAGATCAATTTGTTAGACAAGTTGTAGTGACGGGTCCAAAAATGCACGTTTTTGTTAGTGAACAAGCAACTTATCGAGCTCTAATTAGTATTTATACATCTGGGACCTCCACCTAAAAATATATCACTTTTATCACATAAACATAGGTAAATTACATGTTATTGTGCCACTATGAAGTTTTTATCCACCTAAAATTACATTTTCACTACCATTCTAGAGAGCGGAAATACTCACAATAAATGTTGTCAAAGTTCAAGTTGTGATTGCAGAACTCTGGTTCTGATGATTTTTGGGTGAAAACTAACACCTATAACACATCCTGGGGGGTGGTGGATAACTTTTAGGACCAAGTTATTGGCCTCCCTTCAGGCCTGATTGACAAACCCACTACCCATTCCAAACTCAAGAATACCCTTCCCAATACAAGAAAAATGTAATTTTTAGCCTAAGTTCAAACATGCATAAAATGAAAATTGTAAGTCATTTCTATGAACCATCAGGTCCCTCACATACCTACTTAAGACCTATAATCACACATGGAGAAAAAACAAATAAAACCTAAGCTTCTCTTTGCTTCAAGAATATATAATTCTTTATTGACAGTGCCAACCACATGAAGGTGGAAGTTTATCTAATACCACTAACCTACAAAAAATTATTAGTAAGCAATTAAAAATAAAATTTATATATGTACTACCGATAAAAAAATAAACATTGTGTAAAATTGATTACAAATACATTTTAAAAGTCAACATACCTCTATATTTCAATCCAACAAACCACTAGGATCTGCTCTAACCTTGATAGTATCAAGAATAGCTTCATGATCTAACTCTTGAACTTTTCATAGTTTCTTATTTAATGTCCTCCCATGATATTTTTGTAATTTAATATTCATTACAAGAATCAAATTTGAATAGTACAATATCTTCTTGTGCATTTTAAACTCTTTAAACAACTATTGATCTGAATGTTTTATAGGATATCATTGAAACCAAGTTCTAGTGACTACCACTTTGTAACTAGGGAAGTCAATTTTTTCTTTCTCTCTACACACTAAAACAAGTAGTAATTAATGCCTTCTTCATTATTTTCATCTATAATAACTTTAAAAATATGCCCTATACATCACAAAAAATCATTTTAGCAATAATATAAAAATATATAAACAATGAGAATAAATTGTATATAATGAAAAATATTCTACGTGGTTGTACTAGATTAGATGCATGATTAAAGTCATTTGATGATGTCATATCAATAAGTTTTAATGTTGTTAAAGCCTAATATGTGTTGATTGGAATTAGAGGTTTAGAACTCCAATCATCCACCCACTCTTGTGACTCACACTCATTCAAAACAGAGTCCACATATGCAGAACAAAAACATGCCAAGTGTCTCGTATGAATAGTCCAAGAACTTACATTTGATCTATGAAATGAGTGGAGGTCACTTGAACCCATTAGAATCATACAGTCCTTATAATTTTCTAAGTTTTATTTTTACATTAACCAAAAATATCTACGAACAATATAATTTGGATGAGAACCATGACACATGTTCTCATTACACCATTTAACCAAAATTTTTGCATTTATCAAATGAACACCCTCTTCAAATTTTAACTCCTCCCTTTAAATATATCCTTTTACACATACTCATATATCATCATGCTCCCCTTTTCCATGTCCAACCTTGGTGAAACTCCAAATGTGTTCTACACTTGTGGCAACATGCATCTTGCTCAACCAATACAACATCCATGCATTTTTAAATTGTGATGTGTAATTTTTGACCAAATGTAATGTTGATTGAAAGTAATGTTACTCTGACTCAACTATTTATATAACTTATAAAAATAACCTTGCATATACTCTAAACAATGTGATTTGTCATCGTTGATATAGAAATGGTACTCCCTTAATATTTTTCATTGTTGCTCTATACTATTAGGTGCATGAATGCATGCTATATTCATGAATATGACAACTTGTGATGAGTTGTAATACTGTGATTAAACTTTCATTTGGGGTTTAAATGTGTAATTCTCTAGAAAATCAACTACTAAAATAATGGAACCAAGTGGGAATGTATCCTTTCATATCTTGAAATTTTCATCCAACCATCTAACCTTGTGTGTGCCTTGCATAGTCATAAACAATCTTCTCCCTAAATTTGACCAAAAAATATGAAATAGGTATCTTTTTTGTAACGTGCTCACACCTTTTAGATTCTTTTCCATCTTTCAATAGATAAGTCACTGATTTATATTTGATTAAACCAACTAATTCTTGTCTAATTTCAATTATAATCTCCTCACGGATACATTTTTTTAAATTTGGCAATCCACCACAAATGCTGCAATTTCCATTTAAACATGATTTGTTGTAAATAATTTCCCATCTAGTGTTTTGTAGAAGATAGTTAGAATAAATTCCCTAACTAATTTTGGTGGCAATTCAGTGCCACACTTTTGGAAAATATTAGTTTGCAGAGTACAATGAATATGACAAAAAACATCATAGTGCATTAAATATTCAACATGTTGCCTACAACAAGTGGTACATGTGTGATTTATTTTAACATAAAAAGGTTTTTCCATCTCAAAATATATTTGACAAATAAAATTTTTTGGATGTTTTTCCAAAAATTTATAAAACAATTATGTTTGAGTCATATCTAATAAATGTTTTGGATGCAATTCATGGTTACGAGAACTAACTCTTCTTTTCACAACATCTCTTGCATTGGGCAAAAATCTTGTATTATCTTTCCAAAATTGAGAGTATCAGATGGAGCCTTATCCTTTCATGAAAGTCTACTAGAGAATGCCTAGAGCTCATTGGTATTAGGTTAATTAAAATTTTTACATATTTCAATTACTTTCCATATTGTTTTTCTATTTGTATTAAGTGTTTGGCTTGTTTTTGAAACCATTCATTTTTTCACTGTTATGTCACTTACTGCATAAGTTGTAAGTATACACCAGGTAGCATTACAATAATCGGTGCATGATTTTGGGCCTACAATATGATATGCATCATGTAGATTTTTAACAATTTCATCATTTTCATCATCCATGTTAGATGTTCTTAGTCCTAATGTGTATATTATAGGCCTCATCTTAATCAATTTTATCAATGAAAAAATAATTGACATCTTTGAATATCATACTACAAATTATGAAATAAAATATCCTAAATTTGTTGACCCAGTCTTCTTGAATGGCGATTAGACATTTTGTTATTCATTGGTTTTAAAATATTTTCATCGACTTCAATTAAGTACTTGTCTTTTCTATGCATAATTCTTGGAGGTGTTAGTGATGGTGTAATTTATTGATAGGGTGTTTCAAAACCATTATTACTTTCATTGTTTAGAGGTGAGATGACATTAACTTATTCGTTGTTAATTTCTTCATTATATGTTTCCATGAAATTTTTTTAATGGTTAATTTCATCATTATTTGTTTCCATCAAATTTTCTTCATTTGTGGTGGGTGAAGCATCATACATAGACTCATCGTCAATAAAATAAAAATCTATAACTTTGAATGTGAACTTACAACATTAAATAATTCATTATTATTCATTTCATTATGGTAAATTTCATTATTATTCATTTCATTATGGCCAATTTCAACATTATTTAATTGATTATAGTCAATTTCATCATTGCTTATTTTATTATCATCAATTAGCTCATTATCTATGGTATTTGGTGTTATGTTGTGAAGCCTATTTACAAATTATAGTGTATTATGGATGAATATCTAGGTTCTATAGATGAATGTTATCATGAGCTCTATCTCTGAATGAATGTTTGTATGAGTTCCAACTCTGGGCAAATGTTGAAATGGAGTTGCAAGCAAATGCCGGCATGGAGTTGCGAGTGAATCTTGGCATGGAGTTTTGGGTGAATGCCAATATGGAGTTGTGGGTGAGCATAAACATGTTGTGGTAGAGCATTGGCATATTTTAGTCAAGCATCAGTGTGATGCAAGTGAGTGTTAGTGTGATGCAGGTGAGCATTGATGAGATGCAGGTATTAGTGTGTTACAGGTGTATGCCTATATTAGGTGGGAAATCATCAAAACCATGATGTATTACCATGATTTATTACTTATTAGTCTATATATAGATGCATATACATCAAAATTTTTAGAAGATTAAGATCTGATTTGTAAAAAGAGTGAATAGAGCATGTGAATTCAGGTGCAAATTTAGGAGGGTTTGTAGAGCACTAATCCAAACAATATTGTGCATAGTAATTATGAAAAGAATGATTTGAGAGTGAATTATACTGTTGTGTATTTTAATTAAATCTAAGCAAGTGTTTCTTGGTATATGTAGCCCACATTGGCTGAACCATGTTAAATCTGGTCTTCTTATTATGTATTTTTTATTTTTATTCTTTATGCATCTCTGTTTATAGATCTTGTTATTACGATTTTATGGAATAGTTTTGCATTCATTACTATTTTATTCCTAAAAAATGGTATCAAAGTTTCAGGTTTTATTTGCTAAAGTATTGAATTACAAGAAGAGTTATTAGTTCAAGTGGGAACTATGGCTGATGATCATACATCAAAGGTTAAAAAGTTCAACGAATATAAATTTGGTATATGGAAGATGTAGATGGAGGATTATCTCTATTATAATGACCTCCATGCTCTACTGGGAGGAAAAGTAAAGAAACCAGTGGGTACGTCAAATGAGGTTTGGCAGCTCCTTGACAAAAAAACACTTGGGGCCATTAGGTTATGCCTTACATCTTCGGTCGCATTTAATATATCATAAGAGAAGACCATGGAAGGTCTCATGAATGCATTAGAGAAGTTATATGAGAAAACCTATGCTTTTAATAAAATATTTTTGATGAAAATTTATTCAATATGAAGATGTCTAAAAATAGTTTAGTTGTTGATCATTTGAATGAATTCAATATAGTTGTGAGTATGTTGAACTCTATAAAAATTGATTTTGATGATGAAGTTAGAGATATAATTATTTTGTGCTCTTTACCAGAGATTTGGAATGACTTGATAATGGTTATGAGTAACTTGGTCTCTAATAATACCAAGTTGAAGTTTGAGGATGTCATAGGATTAATCCTTAGCAAGAAAATGCAATGAAAAAGCTCTAGGGAAACGTCTACTTCAGGTGATAATTTAGTGGTGGAGAGTAGAGGGAGAAAAAATTCTAGAGGAAAAGGAAAGGATGGAAAGTCAAATGGTCCTAGAAGGTCACAATCAAGGGGCATGATGGTATGCTGGCACTGTGGAAAGATTGGGCATGCAAAAAAGGATTTATGGTCTCTTTATAATAAGAACAAAAATTAGTAAGACACCAAGGAGGTGAATTTGGCAATAGGTAATGTTTGTCAAGATGCATTCATTCTCTCCATTGACAATATTACCAAGTCTTGGATTTTAGATTCAAGGGCTTCTTTTCATGTTACACCACATAGGCATTATTTTATTCATTATGTTCAAGGGGATTTTGGACATGTTTACCTTGGAGATGATGAGCCTTGCAAAAAAGTATGAAAAAGAAGTGTTCATATCAAGATGCAGAATGGGAACACTTGGCTACTGAAAGATGTTAGGCATGTGCCCAAGTTGAGACAAAATTTGGTATCCATAGGGCAGCTGGGTAGTGAAGGTTGCATGGTGACTTTTATAGTAGATTCTTGGAAGGTGACCAAGGGTGCTCTTGTGGTAGAAAGAGGTAAGAAGGTTGGTACCTTGTATTTATCAAGTAGTGTTGACTGTTATAATTTAGTTGATATAAAAATAGATGCAACTTTTTGGCACAATAGGCTTGGTCACATGAGCCAAAAGGGCATGCAAATTTTAAAGGATTGATCACCCAAATTGAAAGGGTTTGATTTATATTTTTGTGAAGACTATGTGTAATAAAAATAGAAAATGGTAAGTTTTCTCAAGGTTGGACATATAAGGAAGGAGAATAAGTTGGAGCTAGTTCATTCAGATGTATGGAGGCTAGCTCAAGTATCTTCTATTGGTGGTTCATCTTATTATGTCACTTTTATTGATGATGTAACTAGAAAAGTTTGGGTGTATGGAATTAGGAAAAAATCTAATGTGTTTGATACATTTAAAAGATGAAAAGCCTTGGTTGAGAATGAAATAGGTCTCAAGTTAAAATGTTTTAGATCAGATAATGGTGGGGAATATTAAAATAATGAATTTTTTGATTACTGTTCAAGGAATAGATTTCATAGATAAAGAATGGTTCCAAAAATTCCACAATAGAATGGAGTGTCCGAAAGGATGAATAGGACCATCATGGAGTGTTCTAGGAGCACGAGTTTGCATGCAAGACTACCCCTTCAATTTTAGGTATAAGTAGTAAACACAAATGTATATCTGATAAATAGAGGACCTTCATCTTCTTTAGATGGAGGCATACCTAAGGAAGCTTGGTCTAGTAAGAAGGTTGATTATTTATTTCTTAGAATATTTGGTTGTGAAGCCTTCATTCATATTGATAAGGATGATAGGAATAAGTTAGAAGCTAAGTCTAAAAAATACACCTTTGTTGATTATTGTGAGAATGACTTTGGTTTTCAGATTTGGAGTCTTAAAGATAAGAAAATCTTTCAGTCTAGGGATGTTGTCTTTAATGAAAAAGTCATGTATAAACACCATTTATAGGATCAAAAAGAGGATTATAGAAAAGAGTGCATAGTGTTATAGGACATTGTAGATGATAAAATGTCCAAGCAATTAGTTTAGGCACCTACTCCATAAGAAACCCAAACTCCTATGGTGAGAAGGTCTTCTAGGGTAAGAAGGGAACCTAGTCAATTTTATCCATCTCTTAATTATTTATTACTCACTGAAAATCGAGAGCCAAAGTGATTTGAAGAAGCAATGTAGGTAGATGTCAGGAAGAAGTGGGAGCAATAAATGGATGAGGAGCATCAGTCTCTCATGGAAAATTAGACTTGGGATTTAGTAAACCCACCTGAGGGTAAGAGAGAATTGTAGAACAAGTGAGTGTATACAGTTAAAGAGGATGATGGAGGAAATAAAAGGTACAAGTCCTAGTTGGTGGTAAAGGGGTTTGTACAGAAGAAGGGAATTGATTCTGATGATATTTTTCTCTAGTGGTAAAGATGACTTCTATTAGGACTATTCTTGGGATAGTGGTAGTAGAAGACTTGCACTTAGAGCAACTGGATGTGAAGACTACATTCATGGTGATTTGAAGGAGGACTTATATATGGAACAGTGATAGGGATATGAGGTCACAAGGAAGAAGAACATGGTGTGCAAATTGAAGAAGAGTTTGTATGGCCCGAAACAAGATTCACGATAGTGCTACAATGAATTTGATAGTTTTGTGTTGGAGCAAGGATACTCTAGGTGTCATTCAGACCACTATGTATATATCAAGAAGTTTGATAATGGTAATTACATTATCCTATGTCTGTATGTGGATGGCATGTTGGTTGCAGGTAAGAACATACTGGAAATAAAGGTACTCAAGGAACAACTTAGTAATTCCTTTGTTATGAAGGGTTTGGGAGCAATAAAACAAATCCTTGGTATGAGAATAACTTGAGATATGAATAAATGAA
The DNA here is from genome assembly GCA_037957365.1 of Torreya grandis. NCBI lineage: Eukaryota > Viridiplantae > Streptophyta > Pinopsida > Cupressales > Taxaceae > Torreya > Torreya grandis. The sequence continues at coordinate 1,925,595 of JARHVA010000894.1, forward strand.
AGCTGAATTTATCATAAGAGTAAATTAAAAAGGTCTTGTAAGGAATAAATGAAAGATGAATTTATCATAAGAAGAGTACATTAAAAAGGTCTTGTAAAGGTTTAGTATGCAAGATGCTAATTTGGTTGGGACTCCTTTGGTAGGCCATTTTAAGTTATCAAAGGAATAATGTAACAACATAGAGGAGAGAATCTTGATGTCACATGTACCTTAATCATCAGTAGTTGGTAGCTTGATGTATGCCATGGTGTGCACTAGGCTAGATATTGCCCATGTAGTGGGAGTAGTAAGTAGGTACATAAGTGATCCAAGTAGAGAACATTGGAAGGTAGTGAAATGGATCCTTTGATATTTAAGAGGGACCATGGGGATAATTTTAAGATATGGTGGATTGGACACTACTTTGCGTGGTTATATAGATTTGAACATGGCTGGAGATTTATATAGGAAGAGGAATACATCAGGATATGTATTTACTATAGGTGACATAGTAGTGAGATGGATATCATGACTATAGAAAGTTATGGCTTTGTCAACCACAAAGGTTGAGTATGTTGTCACAGAGGCCAACAAAGAAATGATTTGGTTATACCAGTTACTTGAAGATTTGGGTCATAAGTAGGAGGAAGAAGCTATATAGTGATAGTCATAGTGATATACATCTAGAAAAGAACTCCACTTTCCACTCTAAGATGAAGCATATACAGTTGAGTTACCACTTCATCAGGATAGTTTAGAAGGAAGAGAAGTTGAATCTGGAGAAGATTCATACTAGTCAAAATCCTATAGACATGATGACCAAGGTGGTCACAAGGGAGAAACTGAAGTTTTATTCGATTTCAATTAGCCTTCATAGATGATATTGAAGGGTTGAGAAACCTACATAGATAAAATCAGTCTCCAAGTGGGAGATTGCTATGTTATGGAGCCTATTTACAAATTATAGTGTCTTATGGATGAATGTCTAGGTTCTCTAGATGAACGCTGACATGAGGTCCATCTTTAGACAAAAAATGACATGAGGTCCAACTCTCGGTGAACATCGGCATGGAGTTGCAGGTAGACATTGATATGGAGTTACAGGTGAATACTGACATGGAGTTACAAGTGAGCATCATAATAGAGTTACATGTGAGATTTGACATGTTATGTTTGAGCATCAAAAAGTTACAATTGAGTGTCAGTGTGATGCAGGTGAGCATTGGTACGATGCAAGTGAGCATCGATTATGATGTAGGCATCAACATGTTGTCGTTGTATGCCTATATTATGTGGGTGAGCATAAAAAATGTGATGTATTATTGATTAGTCTATATATAGATGCATATAAATCAATTTTTTTAGAATATCAATATCTAAGTTGTGAAAAGAGTGAATAGAGTGTGTGAATTCAGGTGCAAATTCAGGAGGGTTTGTAGAGCACTACTCCAAACAATATTTATGCATTGTAATTGTGAGAAGACTGATTTGAGAGTGGATTGTACTCTTGTGGCTTGTAATAAAATATGAACAAGTGTTTTTTGGTGGATGTAGCCCATATTGTGTGAACCATGTTAAATATGGTCTTCTTGTTATGCATTTTTTTATTTTTTTTATTATGCATCTCTATTTATAGATATTATTATTGTGATTCTTTGGAATAGTTTTGCATTCATATTTGTTTTATTCCTAACATTTGGTTCATCAAGATTAGGATTTGTACCTTGTTTACTACAAATGTTTCGCATTATTAGCTTTTGTTTCTCTTTGAAATATTCTAATTCCTCTGGTGTTTTTTTCTTCAACAACTTCCTCTTCCTCTTCAAACATGATTCAAAACCCATCATAAGGGACAATGCTAACTTTTCAAAGGTGGGGTCAAGTACATAGGTATGCAAAGAATGTTTGTGGGGATAAAAGTCTCAATTTGGGCTAAAATAGTCATTGGTAAGTGAGTTTATCACTAAAATAATAATAATGCGATCACATTATATAGCACGATCACATTATGTTTTCTACAAGGTCCCAACACATCCAACCCACTAAGAAGTTGATATTGACAATAACGTGATTGCATTATTGAATAACGTCATCACATTATTGTTGATATAAGATATGGGGTTGGCAATTGGCAATGAGGACCGAGTGTTGCCTATGTTCAGAATAATGTGATCACGTTATTAAATAATGCAATCATGTTATACTTAATGTAGACAAGGGATTATGGATTGGGGATTAAGGCAAATTAGTGCATAAGATTTATGGATTAGGGATTATAATTTATGTTTTAGGAATTAGTGATTGCAATTAAGGTCCAAAGTGAAGGTGCACAGCTACTGGGACCTTTCCCATAGAATGGCTTTGATTTATGGATACTCACATTACTCCCTACGTTAAAGCCCTTGGTTCTAAATTGACATTACGATGGAGGGGAAATGGCTCCCCATAAATTGAAATAATTTTTGCATTTAATAAAATAGTAGGTAACATGTTTTTATGATATAGTGGCATGCAAATGTTTTTGGGCATGTTTCCCAAAGTGCATTAAATGCCATATCACTTGCAGTTTCAATTTATTAAGTGATTGGCCAATATGTTTCCCAAAGTGAATCAAATGTCATGGTATTACTTCTTTAGTCATTTTTTCCTTCTCCTAATACTTGGAGAAATAATCTCTAAGCACATCGAAGCCCCAAAAAATAATAATAAGTCATTAATAATAAAATGTGTTTTTGGGTTGCCATTATACCCTAGATGTCATCATGTAGATTGAGTGAAATAATCAAATGGGGTAATCAGTCATGTGATTTAGGCCAAACTGAGCCATGTGAACTTAATTTTTAATCTATTAAATGATGTTAATTTAGGCTAAAATGATTGGTTCAAGGTTTAAAGATTTTGTATTTGTGGTTTAGAGTTTAGGGATTGAGAAATTTAAGGATTAGGGCTTAGGGTAAATTTATACAATTGTGTAGGCAATTAGGAGCCTTGAACCTATATTTGTGATTAAAAAATGTGAATTTGGGATCAATTATCCCCCACATCATCACCAATCACCAAGGTAATTGAAGAACATTTGAGTTGCTTGTGACACCTATTTATGATTTGATGACCTTCATGTTTGTATTTTTGATAAAAGTAGGGTCAATTATGCCATGCACATGTTTCATTCATGTTATATAATATATTGAGCCATAAATTTGGTTTAGGGGCTCAATTTCACCTAGATAATGCAAGGAATTGTACAAATTGGTCATAATTGGATCAATTCATGATAGAAGATCAATCTTTTGATTTTGCCTCAAATAATATCTTGCTATTGAAGACCCTCAAATTGGTCTCAAATGTCTCCTCAATTAAAATAATCAACTATCTCTCCTCCTCTTTGGTTAATTATGTTTAACGGGCTCAAAATAGCCCTAACTTATTGAACAAATACATAACTAGATTGGTACTCCAAAGGATCTAAACATAGGTTTTAAAAGTGCATAAATTATGACATCTTGTGATAAAATTAGTTATATCATAAGGCATGTATGTTTGTGGCATGTAGTGGGCATTAGGGCATACAATTTAAATGTTTTAGGGATTATTAGGGATTAGGGCATAGGGTTTAGGTTTAAGGCCCTATATATTAATGTCTAATCACTAAATATGCCATGTGTTCCAACTAGATTCTTACTACAAAGGATGTTAATTGGGACCAAATTGAAGTTGGTAAATACATGAAAAGTAAATGGTTTACAATTTAGGGTATAATGTTTAGGGTTTATGGTTTATGGCTTCTAAGTTTTAATGTATATACATGGTTTAGGGTACATTGGGTTAATCACAAAGATAATTGAGTATAATTTGAATCACTTGGACCCATTTGTGACTATAAAATGTGTTTTTGGGTTGTCATTATACCATAGATGTCATGTCATGCATATTGAGTGAATTAGTCAAATGGGTCAATTAGTCATGTGATTTAGGCCAAACTGAGTCTGATGAACTTAATTATTAGTCTAAATAATGTTAATTTGGGATAAAATGATTGGTTCAAGGTTTAAAGAGTTTATATTTATAGTAAATAGAGTTTAGGGATTAGGAACTTTAGGGATTAGGGCTTAGGCTATATAGGGTATAATCATGATGGTGATTGGGGAAAATTTGAGCTCCTAAAACATAGATTTGTGAGTAAAGAAAGTGAATTTGGGATCAATTATCCCCCACATCATCATAGATTGAGCTTATGAAGTCAATTGTGGTAATGAATAATGTAATTTTAACTAAGTTCATCCCTGTCAACCTATTTATTACTATATATAAAGGATGTTAATTGGGGATAAATTGATCCCAGGGGCTTAAAGATCCTCAATTTAAGGAATTTCATCCATATGCTATCAATTGGGGATCCAAGTGCTCACCATATTTAAAAAATAAGTATTTTTTCAATTTGATATTCAATTTAGTCCAAAGAAGTCATGTGCAAGGAATTACATTCATATATAATGGAAATTGGGGATTACTTGGCCCTGATTGCATACCATATTGAACCAATTGAGTATTCAGTTCCAGATGATACATAATTAGGGACAATCGAGGCTTTCCCAAGGAATTATGTCAACATAATTTTAATTAGGGCCCTAATTACACACCTTATTCAAATAATTGAGTGTTATCATAAATTTGATATGAAATCATGACCAATTGAACCCTCTATAAGGAATTACAAATCCATCTTTAATAACAATTGGGATTTTGATTGTTCAATAAATTTAACTAAAAGAATATTTGGTTCAATATGATCTATGAAATTTAGTCCAAACAAGCCTTGTGTAAGAAACTTCATCCTTTTACTATCAACAAGGGACTTTGTTGGTCCCAAATATATAACATCTTGAATAAACCAAGTATTTAGTTTAATTGAATATGCAATTATGGCCAACCGAGGCTCATGTAAGTAATTGAATACATCTAATGCCAATTACAACTTTGTTGGCCTTGATTGTAAACCATATCCAATTAATGATGCATTTGGTTTTATCTTATATACATAATTGGGGACAACTAAGCCCCATGAAAGTAATTTTGTCTATATAATGTTCCAGTTGGGTTCCATTAGCCCTGATTACACACCATATTGAACCAATTGAGTATTTAGGTTCAATATAATATGTGATTGGGGACACTCAATCCCTGAGAAAGGAATTACATCCATCTAATGTCATTTGGGGCTTTAATTACACCATGTTAAATCAATTGATATTTTTTTCAATACTATACAACATTGAGGACAACTAAGTCCTATGTAATTAACTGCTTCCATCTAGAATATCAATCGAGGCATTTTTCATCCCATGCAATGAATTGTGTCCATTTAATTTGTCCATTGTGAATATTTCCCCCTAATTACACATTATATTTAACCAATAGAGTATTTTTTTCAGTATAATCCTTACAATTAAGAGGAATTGGTCCTCGTGCAAGGAATTCCTTCAATATAATGTCAATTAAGGATTTGATAACACAGGTAATATTAGACAACAATCTTAATTTGAAACCAATATTTGATCTTAAGAGTACTAGGCCTAATGGCTTCTAGTTAGGTTTTAGGATGTTGAGAATATGTAACACGATCATGTTAGTAAATAACATGATCAAGTCAATAACATGATCTCGTTATTAATGCAATTATAGTATTTGAATTCAAATTCAATTCTCATGCCTTTTGGCTTGAGAATGGCTTGGATTCTCAAGCCAAAGGCTTGGACTATCAATGTACAACCAAGTTTTGAAAGGTATGAAAATAAACAATAAATTTTAACTTTGATTGCCAAATACACTAAGAATTTCGATATAAAAATTCAAAAACTTGATACCATCATGACAATACACTGTCTTATTTTCAAAAATATGATTCTTATATTTTTTAGACTAATTTAAAGTTTCAAACTATATTTATTTCTAACTATGCATTTTTTAGGCCACTATGTGTTGCAAACGTACATGCCTATACATGTTCATGTAATTTATGTTTCATTGATCCAAGTGGAAAAAAAATTATAGGGTGATGTAGTATGCTTAATTATACACTTATTTAAAAAATATTGATTTTCAATTTTTTTTAGGTAGTTAGGCCTAACTCATGAATGACCATTCATTTCTTTGTCAATTTTTAGGATCTATTTACTTGAAAAATTCATAAAAAAGTATTCATTGAAAAAATAAAAAAAAATATAGGTGACATGATACGATATTTTATCTAAATTTTCCCCAAAGGGTTTCAAATAATATTAAATGGTGCTAAAAAAATGGTGCACATCACGACCGTCTATCTACTATGATTTTTGAATTTTTTTTAGATGTTTGACCTAGTAATGATTAACCATTTAAAAAAAAATAGTGTTTTGGCAACTAGACTCAAAATGATACATTTCATATGTTTACACCATCTTAAAATTTGAAGTGTAAATGTCTAAAATTATCTATAGAAGTTCAAATTTTTGAAATTTTAGAAAAATCATGTCCATGGGTAGGGCACTTTTTGTCACCCAACTTTGTGCACTTACCCTGCAGAAGAACAAAGAGTCAGCTGATTGTGATCCCACCAAGGTAAAGAAGCCTACCACATGTCCCATCAAACATTGCAAGGAAATTCTCTCCTTTCAAAATATGTATTCATGTAAGTTATGCGTGCGGAATACATATTTGAAGCACCACTTTTTGTCAGACCAAACCTGACCAAGTCATCAAGTGGAACCCTGCTCATGGTGCAAGGGACATTCCTCCAGTGGTCAAGGAGCTATTATAGGTGGCATAGGTCCAGATCCATATTTTCTACTTGAAATTGAATCTGCAAATAGATTGAAGAAAGAATAACCTTTTCATAATAAAACATGAAATTCCACAGGTTTCATGATTAAAAATGGCATTGTTCCTAGGTTTCCATAGCTAAAAGATGTTAATAGCATAGAATAATTACCAGAGAAAGGTAATAGAGGCAAATAAATTATAAAAATACCCTAAGAGTGCCTATCTCCAAAAGAAAGGCTTAGGGTGATAAGGTTAAAATAATGAAGGAATTCAATGCTAGGTAGATTGGGCTTTTAGACAAAACCAAAATAGATGTTTAAAGGATTTTGGCCACTTGAAAGATAGATATAAGGGATGGGGGATGTGAAATGTGGATGAGTCTCTCACTAAAGGGAAGTACTTGGTAAATCAAACACCATAAAAAATGAGCTAGCTTGGGCTCCAGGCCAAGTTGCCACACATGAACTAGAGAGGCAAGCCAAGTCTTGGGAGAGGACTAGATATATCAATGCCTGTTGAGCTTGCCTAAAGATAGAAATAAGGGACTCATCACCTGATAAATTATCTTAGGAGAGTATTTCTTGAAATTCTTATTGCAATCCACCTCTAGTCTTTCCATCAGCGTCTAAGAGGCAACAAGCCAAATTTTTTCTACATAACATCAAGTAACAACTCTTGAATATGAAGAATAGAAGGAAAGTCAGTATTATTTAACTAAAACTTGATTTTTGGTTTAGGCTAGGGAATCTAATCCCTAGAGTAACCAAATCTTGAATAGTGTGAATCCCTTTTTATAATAATCATAGTGTTTTAATATCAGGTAATTTAGCATGGGGAACAGAGGAAGTAGTCATAATAATAAACAACTAAAGGCTATGATCATTAAAAGAAAACCCAATGTGAAAACCATGCCCCACCCACTTCAAGTGGGGTTTGACAATTTTAAAATCCTTCTGAATGCTTTTGAACACAAAAAAGGCAAAAATCTTGACAAGAACCATAGTGATGATAACAGATTGGAAGCCAATATTTTTCCATTTAGTTTTACCATAGGGAGAGCTCACAGAGATACAATGTCTTATAATTTTTTTCCAAGATTCATATCCCTTATTATCCCAAACAACCCACTTAACACATAGGGCCATAGTTTGCCAATAGGTTTCAATGATGCCCATGCTACCTTTATTACAAGGGAGGCAATAAATATCCCAAGCCACCCAATGAAAATCTTGGGTATGATTAAAATTGGTTCAGAGGAAGTCTCTAAGAATTATAGCTAGAACATCATAAGAGGCCTTGGAGGGATCCCACTAGGAGGAATAGTAGACATGAGTAGTGACCAAGATTTTGGTGCAACTATTAAACTTGTCTGCTAGAGATAAAGGCTTAGTGATCCAATATTCAATCTTATTATCAATCCTATTGAAGACATACTACCAAATATTGGATAGAGAACTATCAAAAGTAAAGGGGATGACCAAGAACTTGAATTATTCCCCCCGAGCAATCCATTGCCAACTATGCTTGTGAAGCCACTCAAGTATAGGCATCATGCTTTGTCAAAAGCATTAATTTTTTTTCCCATTATAGGGTGTATCTAGAAGCCATACATAAAGTGTCAAGGCACTGGATAGCTTCATTAAAGGTGGCCTCTTGTTCTTCAATCATGAGGAAGGTGTCATTTACAAAGTGACCATTGATGTTTTGTCAAGCAAACCAATGCCCCAAATAAGCCCTTGAGAAGCTCTGAAAGCTAAGAGATAACCCAAGGCTTCAACAAATAACACAAAAAGTGTCGGTGCAAAGGGACAACCTTGGTAAATAGAATGTTGAAGCTCAACCCCATAAGTTTTATGCCCATTAATAGTGGAGTAGGTCGAAGCATCATGAATCGATGTCTACATAACATAAATGAAGTAGGGGCCAAAGTTGAGAACCTTGAGCATGGAAAGAATAAATTACCACTCAATCATATCATAATATTTTCAAATTATACTTTAAGAAAAATAGTTCTTTGGAAATAAGAATAGGCCCAATCCATGCCTTCCCAGACTATAATAATATTATCCAAAATATAACACCCTCTAATAAATCCTATTTTCTCTGGTCTAATAATGGAAAGTATAATGAGCTAGATGTAGTTGGTGAGGGCTTTAGAAAGAATATTTCAAGAAACATTGAGCAAGGTTATTGGCCTCCAACTAGTAAGAAACTTTGGAACTCCAAATTTAAGAATGAATTTGATATTACCCTGGTTGATCATAGGTCCAAGAGACTGATTTTGCAAGGCTTCTTTGTAGACTTGTAGTAGATTAGGTCTGATAAACTCATAGGTGGATTACATAAAATTCACATGAGAAGCCATCAAAGTCAGGGGATTTATCATTGATCATACAATGTAGAGCCTCTATGAGTTCCTACAAGGTGAGAGGGGCATCATAAAGTCATTGATTGATATGCATGAGCTTGTAAGGCACCACATCTATGCATTTTTGAAGTGCCTGAGTTTTCTTAGTTGTGAAAGGATGAGATTGAAAAACCATCTTATAGTGTTCAGGGAAACCTAAAGAGATATTAGACTGATAGGTCAGTCAGGATTGAGCCACTTGAATGGCTTTGATTTTCCTACGAGCTTGCTTAGATTTCAGTGCTTTAAAAATGATACTTGGAGCCCTTATCACAAAATTTTAGCCAATGCACTCAAGTGTGAAGTTGAATTCCTTTGGTCATGCAGATGTTTTCCACCTTAAGGTAGTATTTGAGAGAGGTTGCAATGCATTGCAATTGCACATTGAAAGGATCAATCTCAAGAGCGATGGAGACCCACCATAACTCATTGAGCATGGCCTCTTTTGACCATTTTTTCATTCGATCAACATGTTTTCCATGGTGGTGGAGGAAAGAGGTGGTACACAGAATGGCCTCATTCTACCACTCAATCTAGTTAGTGGTGTATGGGGGCCACAGGGCGAGGTTCTAGATTCACACGATGAGTTGGATCATTCCAACATGGCTCAACATAAAAGTATTAATGATAAATTGATTATGTGACATATTGTATTGTCTCAAAGTCCATTCCACTTTGTAGGAAATAGGGGAATGGTTTGAAAAAATAATACCAGAATGGATGTTGATAGGTTGGCCATCAATGGTGGAAAAGGAAAAAAGATTTTGCTCTGACAATATAAATGTTTGAGTTGTTTACGCACATGGTGGTCCTAAAATTGGTAGTTGGACCATGTAAACCAAGACATGGGTTAAATGTCTACCACTAGATGAGTGGGTTGGTCAAACCCCATTTATTATTAAAATAAAACCAAGCCTTATGTTCACCAATGCGTGGGGAGGGACCCAACCTTGTCTTGTGGGTGTTCAATCATGTTGAAATCTCCACACACTAGCCATGTGGCAGTAGGTAATGCATCAGTCAAATATTTCCAAAGCAAGGAGTGGTCAGGGCCATCATTAAGTGCATAGATGTTGAGAATGCCAAACGGATGGCCATTAATGTCAAAAATAATTCAGACTATTCGATGTGATGGGTCCTCCCCATTAGCAATAATGTTAGGGGAAACTTTAGGGGAAACTAAAATATAATCATCACCACATCCCTCCTTATGCAAGGTGGTGATCTAGGTGGTTTCATGCCAAATGCTTCAGAAAGATGTCTGAAGGAGAAACCCAGACAATTTAACTTCCATAAGACATATAATATCTAGAAAACTAATCTGCTGACAAGCAACATGCACAAAAAAAATTGTGAATGGACTCTATAAGACCCCTAACATTTAATGATGACATATTCATGAGGAACCCTATTTGTCCTTAAAATATGCCAACACCACAATGCTGTTATGCTAGTGAGGACATGAATTTTTGCCTATTGTAATGAAGCAACTTTTGGCTTTATGTTCCTCTTGTAGAGAGTTTGCACCCCTATGAGATGGGTTGCAAGACCGCCAGGAGGAGCCACAGGTTAAGAGAACCTTAGCCACAAGCATCATAGTATTATAGAAAATCAAAGAAACACTTTTTAGGTTGGAAGGAACCTGGATGGCAAAGGAGGGTGAAAAGTCACCTGAGAGGGTTTGATAGTTGGAAAAGAATCATCCCAAGGTGGAGGCTGGGGTGGGATTTGTGGTTTAGGGCTCGTCGACCTTTTAAGGCCCATTGTGGTCCAACCATCACCTTGGTCTATCGATTTGGGCTTCTTAGTCTGAGGGGGCAGTTGAGGGGGCTTGGGACGACCCATGCAAGGATAATCCTTGATATGGTGGTTCGAAGCTTGGCAATGAAAATAAGTGTTCGATAGGTTGAAATAAACAACCTCTTGTGACCACTAAGAACCCCCGACTTGAATCTCTATAAACTCCTTTAATTCATTGGAGAGGTTGACCTTCACACAAACCCGCTTATCAGGGTGGGGGGAAACCAACTATTTGTCTCAATCGTAACAACATGCCATATAGGGGTAATAATTTGGAGTATGAAATCCTAGAGTTGAATTGGTAGACTGGGAAGCTTAACCTAGACAAGGACATGAAGGGTGACATTGTCAACAAATTTAAAGTCACAGGATCAGAAAGATAAAATCATAAGCTAGTTGCAAAAGAACCAAACATTGGACTTTACGAGGATAAGTTGCATGTTAGAGGGATCTTTAAAGTAAAAAAATAAAAAACCTTTGGTAACGTTTTGATTTTCGAAGACATGGATGCCTAGAGGCTCCCAATGGTTGCAGAGCCAATTATGGAGGTAGTCTTCTGAAAGGATATGGTCGACAAAGTAAGCAATAATAGAATAATTTTCATACCATTTACAACATTGTTCAACAACTACAATAGGATTGCTTACCTTCAGAGTGGAGGGGAGCTGAGGGATTACATCGTCGTTGACCTTTGGAACAAACGTCTGAGTTCGTTTGGGTGCCATAATCTCCGATTCCTACATCAACAGATGTAGTAGAGTGCAAAGAAGACATAAATAAAGGGCTTACCCACCTGAAGGGTACCATGTCGAGCATAATTAATGCATTGAAGCTAGAAAGCCCTGCAAGACAAGTGGTCTGAACAAAATGAGTAAAGAAAGCAAGTAGATAAATGTAAACCATGAAACCCTAGCAAAGTGATCTCCTCGGAATAGCTACTCTCAAAAATTTCTAACCATTTCCTACAAAATTACAACATAGATAAATTTTTTTATAACATGAGACCACTTTTACCACATATACTTCTAAAATCACTAAACAACTAAAACTAAAAAAATTTAGGAGCCCCCATTCTATAAGACCACTTGTTGAGAGTAAAAAAGTAAATCTCTTGTAACTAAAGTGAACTATTCCGAAACTTCTAGCCCTTTCAAGAAACCGACGATTTACGAGGGCGGCTAACACTCGCTAATTTTCTTGCATGCCAAGCAAAGCTTTTTTTCTGGTTGTATGCCTATATATCCACCTAGGCTAGCTGGCTTTTCCCTTTGGAATCCATCGACAGTTATTCGTGAAAGAGAGAAATTAAATTTTGGGTATCGTTAACCATATACAGGAATGGAAGGAGGGACACCATTGTTTCCGGATCGGGGGATGGACTGCAATGAAGAATCCTTTAAGCAGCTTGATTACCTACCTTTCCACTGCGAGGCCTGCCAGGGGGTGTTCTGCGCTGACCACCGTAGTTTCACACATCACAACTGCCCTAATGGCAGCAAGCGTGACAGGGTAGTAGTCATCTGTCCCGTCTGTTGCACAAGGGTTTTCAAAGTGATTGAAATCTGCAAATGTTTTTATGCAAAACTACCTACCTATTGTCATTTTCTGCTGTCGTGCCATTTTATGGGTGCAATAATGTTTGTTTTGAAATGATTACAAATGTTTTATAAATTCATCACTGAAGAATTTGTCTCGAAATTGTTATATACATTTAAGCCGGAGGCTTATACGGTGGGGAACCCTTGCAGATTCATCTCACAGAGACAAAAACGTGGATTATTCGTTTACATCATTTTTATGTTGGATAGGATCAAAAAGGCAGTTTACGGTGTAGTTTTTTACACCACCTGTCATCTCAGTTAAGCAATTCTGTAGACTGGCTATTCGCCATTGGCTCCACACGGCAACCATATCCACGACTGCATCCATGGCTTGCGGCTCCACCACTCTGCTTATATTGTTCTAATAATATATAAAAAATGTACAAGAAAAGTAAGAATATATGGCATTCACGAGTGGTGTGTTTTCTTTGATGATTGTTAAGTTTTTGTCTTTAATTGTAAGATTCATCTCTATCAATAATTGTGTTTTCATTTCAATCTTTTACATATAATGATAATAAGTAGAAAGATTGAGATTAGACATAGATAATGGATGCCATCTTTTTTTGATGAGTGAGAAGATTGGCCTTGGTTCATGATGATTTCAGTTCATCGTTGTTTTCTCTAATTATATCCCTTTCGATCAATTGGCAGGTTAATATGACGGTTTTTGTATCGTTGTTGGTTATTCTACATAGAATAATGGATATTTCAGCTTGATGCTTAATGGATAAAATTTTTTCTGACCATAGGCTATTTTTTTGTTGATTGTAGGCTAATGGATCTAAAGTTGCTTTCTCTGTTGGTTTGCCCATTGTTTATTCAGTTGGACACTTTGTTGGTAGCCCTTTGTGTTATATGGTTTACTTTCTATTGGGTTGTGGAATCCCATCAAAATATTCACTTTACATGTATTAATATATAGACACACACACACACACCCACCATACAATAAAAATAGAGGTAATTAACATGTTCCTCGTCAACCCCCTCCACCTCCCATGAATAAATTCAATCATCTAAAAAGGTATCATGACATTATTGATCAACTCAAGAATACCCATGCTAAGATTTATATCCTTGAATTTTTAACTTAGTCAATTGTTTAAAAGGAAATATTATATGTGATATTACATGAGATGATTCTTCCTAATGATACATAACATGCATACTGTGTTTCTCTCATGATTACATTAAAGGATATTGACAAAGTTATTTCCTTGAAAAGGAAGACTGGCCCACCAAAGCAACAATAAAGTAAAACATATCATTGTTCATTCAAGATCATATTGAAACTAAAGTAGTCAACCATACATTTATATATAATGGATCAAGAATGGCTATCTACATTATAACTTTCTAACAACAATTGGGTGTTTATAGGAACACTATTAAAAATAAGATCAAAGTGTAAAAATATTTGATGATGTCTGAGGTTAGATACTTGGATCAATATCATTGGATGTGACATTAGGACCCAAAATATTGCCTAATTTATTTAGATCATGTCTAACAATATACTTTAAAATTTACTCTTGGGTTGACTTTGGATACATGTTATGGAAGCAATACCATCTACACTACACAAGTGTCTGAAATTTGTCATGTCCCTTTTTTAGTTGACATGTTCAGAATTGATGGTTAGCCTATTATGCGACCCTCATAGGTTGATATGATGGATAGAGGGTCTTGATGGAGCTTGGCTTGGCTTCGATTAGCAGAATTTCTACAGTTGGCTTTCGTTCGAGCTCTTTCGGACATGTTTACCTGAGCTCCTATTATTTAGGGATATTTGACATGCAGTAGAGCACCTATATTTTGGTATGGTCATGTGCAGAATCACTCCCTAGTTCACCAGCTTCAGATGGTTCGAGGATCCGACATGTATTAAGGGAGATATTAATATTTGATTGATTTAATCTAATATTAATTATTTGGCTTATTTTTAATTAAGAAACCCTAATTCTAATTTAGGAAACCCTAACTCTAATTTAAGAAACCCTAATTAGGGCAACCACATCTTTTGAGGGTATAAGGGTTTCTCATGGGAAGAGAGTTGAATTATTCATTGATTATGATTATTGATTATTGCTAAGAATTCTTCTGTGAAGACTGAGCCAAGGGTTCCAGTATTCCATTTGCATTGAAGAACATCCACTCTTCATTGTGTGCGATTCAGAGGTTGTGAGAGATCAACCGATCTATTGCCAATTTGAGAGATAGCTTCATACAGAAGTTATCACAGAGGTTTACAAGTTTTACACAAAAGTTATCACAGGTATTTATTTCATTATGTTTTGATTCAATAAATTATACAGGTAGAGATCTTAAGATCAGGTATCCAGAATATAGGCTGAAACATATTATCTTGCTTCTGTACAAAATCCGTACCGATCCATACAATTTCGTACCATTCTGCCATGGGTCAGATAGCGCCGCAGGGGACACAGGAACCGACATCGGCATCCTAGTGACCGACATCGGCTGACTGAAGACCAATGTTGGCAGAGCAGCTGACTGACAGAGACCGACGTTGATAGTATATCGACCGATGATGGTGACTGTGTTGCTGACATAGCAACCTGAGAGCCGTTCTAGATTTGCAAAAGATCAGGTTTTGAGATGATATTTGTATTACTTTATCTGCATGCCAGAGATTCATTATTGTAATCATTCTAAAGAATAATAAGAGCACTAATTAGCCAATTGGTAGATTATACTACTGTCTATCTATTTAATTGAATTTATCTTGCAAAATCATATCTTTATTCATGCAAAATATCAAAAAGCAAAATACAGAGAAATAGTCAAAAAAATATCTAGTTTCAGATTTGAAGGGAAAAGGGGATATTACAGTGGTATCAGAGCTAAATCCTGCCATTCTGAGGGTTTAACAATCTTATGCAGCCACAAGAATTGGGACCACACAGGTATTTCACACGCAGTAGAGCTTTGCTTGAAGGCGATCAGGGTTTAGAACAACAACAGATCACCATGAGTGACAGGTATAATGATGATCAGGACACCAAAGAATTCTTTTGAGTTATGGTTACAGGCCAGCAACAGATGAATCAAGCAATACAGGCACTCACTACTATGGTAGAGAGGATGAACCCACCTATTAGACAGAATGGGGAACAAGCAGATAAAAGAAGTGCTACTGTTAATCAGAGCCCACCGCTGACCCATTTTAAGACAACTGATAGGCCTACACGGCCTACTTTTGTTTAGGAGGAAACAGAGGCTCCAATAGAGGAGGCTGTAGGAGATCCCCTATTTGTTGACACACTTATGATAGCGAATGAGGAGTGGGAGTTATTATCCCTTGAGGTCAGAGAGAGGATTAGTTTTGATCGATTCATCACATAGAGGCGAAAGCATAATCGAGGGTGATAGGATTGGAGACCTAGACATCAAAATAATGATCTGAAGCATGCTACAAGTAGGCTCACACTAGCGATGTTTGACGGTAATGATAAGGTCACAGCACAGGCCTGGATTAGTAAGCTAGACACTTTTCTCACATTGCATCCGATGGCTGAGAGAGATGCTATCAAGTATGCGACACTGCATCTTGAGGGAATAGCTCATGATTGGTGGCACCACGAGATGGTGACACTCCACCATGATCAGATCACATCTTATCAGGAGTTTGTGGATAGGCTAGTGGAGTGTTTTGACAGGAAGGATCTAGAATCCTATTTCAGGGAGTTGGCTCAGTTGCACCAGAGTGGTAGTCTAGAGTCTTACATTGGTGACTTCCAGAAGTTATCAGTCATGGTTCCTGACATTTTAGAGAGGTGACTTGTAGTACTCTTCATGGAGGGATTGACAGAACCATTGAGAGGTTGGATCAAAGGCTTTAATCCTCCTTCATTATAGGTAGCTATGAAGAAGGTGCGTGGTATGGAGATGGTAGCCCCATCCAATAAATTTAACTCTAGGGGTACTTCTTCATCCAAGGACCATAAGTGCTCCAATGGAGATAGAGAGGGATTAGATTTCAACAAAGATAAATTAGGTATTAAGAATGATTCAAAGGCCAACCCAGCAGCACCACCTTTGGATCGAGAGGCTTTTAACGATCTACGCAGGAAAAAGATTTGCTTCTACTGCAAAGGTCCATATGATGCCAATCACGATTGCCCTTTGAGGCCTAAGGGCAAGGCAAATCGTGTGATGTGGGCGTATTATGAGGATTTGGAATCAGAAGGTTCTGAACAACAGGATAGTTCTGAGGAGATAGGGGCAGAGGCTTCAGAGCCTAAGGTAGAGGGAGATTTAGAGTTTCACATATAAGAGGCACACCTATCTAGCATCCATTCGGATGATTCATTCAGACTCTGGGGAGTTTTAGTGAGACAGAGGGTCACCACCCTTCTAGATACAGGAGCCACACATAATTTTATAGATGCTAGATTTGTGGAGAAGCGTGTACTCACTACCAAAGATTTTGAGGGCATTAGAGTTAAGGTGGCCGATGGTCACACTCTTAGGTGTGAGCGGATGATTAGAGACCTCCCATTGCGCTTTAACAACTATGAGTTCAAGGCTGATTATTATGTGGTGAACATGGGGGATATAGACTTAGTCTTGGGTATGAAGTGGCTTCATTCCCTTGAGGAAGTCACTCTTCGTCTTAAGGACATGGAGGTTCATTTTGATGTTGGTGGGAAGACACATATTCTTAAGGCTATATGGGGTAGCAACATCAAAAATATGTTTTTTCATCAGATGGAGAGACTCATACCACACGATATGGGAGAGTGCGTTGCCGAGTCCACATTGGCACCAATACAGGAGAGACATGTGGACGAGCTTTGTCTTGAGGTGAGTTCAGTTCAGGAGTTAGCACATGTGGTAGGGACTCCACTTTTTGTTACAGTTGGGTCACATGTTGATGATGATATTAGTATGTCTAGCATTCACATTCCAGATTCAGATATTATTCAGGTGAGGAGTTTACTTGAGTTGCCAGTTGATTTTCGTTCATGGATTAAATGTTGGGATCCTTATCTTGGTAATAGGGATGATGTGATGCCATTGGATGAGAGATGTGATAGACATGGCATGGAGTTTGCATTGATTGATAGTAGTATAGATCATGACTACATTTGGGATCTAGGTGTATTGAGTGGGTTATCATTCAGCGATTGCTTGAGGGCAAGCAATTTTAGGAGGGGCGGATTGTCATGTCCCCTTTTTAGTTGACATGTTCAAAATAGATGGTTAGCCTATTATGCGACCCTCGTACGCTGATAGGATGGATAGAGGGTCTTGATGGAGCTTGGCTTGGCTTCGATTAGCAGAATTTCTATAGTTGGCTTTCATTCAGGCTCTTTTAGACACATTTACCTGACCTCCTATTATTTAGGGATATTTGACATGCAGTGGAGCACCCATATTTTGGTATGGTCATGTGCAGAATCACTCGCTGGTTCACCAGCTTTAGACGGTTTGAGGATCTGACATGTATTAAGGGAGATATTAATATTTGATTGATTTAATCTAATATTAATTATTTGACCTATTTTTAATTAAGAAACCCTAATTCTAATTTAGGAAACCCTAATTCTAATTTAAGAAACCCTAATTAGGGCAACCACATATTTTTAGGGTATAAGGGTTTCTCATGGGAAGAGAGTTGAATTATTCATTGATTATGATTATTGATTATTGTTAAGAATTCTTCTGTGAAGACTGAGCCAAGGGTTCCAGTATTCTATTTGCATTGAAGAACATCCACTCTTCATTGTGTGAGATTTAGAGGTTGTGAGAGATCAGCCGATCTATTGCCAATTTGAGAGATAGCTTCATATAGAAGTTATCACAGAGGTTTACAAGTTTGAGAGATAACTTCACACAGAAGTTATCACAGGTATTTTAGGTATTTATTTCATTATGTTTTGATTCAATAAATTATACAGGTAGAGATTTTCAAATCAGGTATCCAGAATATAGGCCGTAGCATATTATCTTGCTTATGTATGAAATCTGTACCGATCCATACAATTTGTACCATTCTGCCACGAGCCAGAGAGCACCGCAGGGGACACAGGAACCGACATCGGCATCCCAGTGACCGACATTGGCCGACTGAAGACCGACGTCGGTAGAGCAGCCGACCGATAGAGACCGACGTCGGTAGTATATCGATCAACGATGGCGACTGTGTTGTTGACACAACAACCTGAGAGCCGTTCCAAATTTGCAAAAGATCAGGTTTTGAGATGATATTTGTATTACTTTATCTGCATGCCAGAGATTCATTATTGTAATCATTCTGAAGAATAATAAGAGCACTGATTATCTAGTTGGTAGATTATACTACTGTCTATCTATTTAATTGAATTTATCTTGCAAAATCGTATCTTTATTCATGCAAAATATCAAAAAGCAAAATATAGAGAAATAGTCAAAAAAATATCCAGTTTCAGATTTGAAGGGAAAAGGGGATATTACAAAAATTATGCATGATCGATATTTGCATACATACGCCACTAATAATGATCCATTAGAATATTATAAAATGAAAGAATTCAATAATGGGAGCCATTCACAGTAATATTTGATGAGATACTCTATTGTTCTTCCATCATAGTTTGTCTCACTAGATCATATCCATACATATGATGTTAGAGAATAAAGAAAAGTAAATGAATTTCCATTAAATATATTTGTGCCTCAAAATATGTTATGTCAAGTATGGATTCATAAACAAAATACATCTACGTTTGTACAAGGTTTATATGAACCCAAGTGAATTTATAAAACAATGCTTTGAAACAAGTTAATCATATCAATTGCATTATAGAAGTAAA